>VWZY01000479.1:21797-36279 GCA_013399075.1 Chloroceryle aenea
GATACATTTTAAATAAGTAAATAAACAAATTAAACATTGAATGTCTTTTGTTCCTTCCCTGGCAACCTCCTGTTAATTTTACTAGAGTGCTGCTTCTTCCTCAGCCCTCGGCTGCTACAGCAGGAGGTGGGTAGGCACCAGCCCGCGTTGCTGCCGGGGCCACCCCTGGGATATCTGGATTGCAGTGGGAAACACCCAGGAGAAGGCAGGAGCTGCAGAGGCCGGAGGGTTTACGGAAGCAGCTGCGGAGCTGCACCAGAGCAGGGACCTGCCTTCTGTATTGCACTGAGATTCCACCTTAGGGCCCCCAGCCCCTCGCCCCGCTGCTCGGCACAGTGAAAGAGAGCCCTAGAAAGCCACCACAGGACACACAGGAGAGATAATTACTGGTTGTTGTCAGCTTCTTCACCACATCTACCCCAAAGTCAGCGGACTACAGTTTAGCAGAGACCGGTGGGCTCCCTCCCCCCAGCCAGAAGTTCCCTCATGGGAAGGGACATAAGAGGGAGACCCCTTTCAATGGCCAGACAAGCAGCTGGGATTTCCTTTCCTCTCCGAATGCATCAGCACAAACTTCCAAAGCCCTTGCTGCTTCTTTGCCCCCCATGGTTTATTTCTTTGGGGTTTTTTTTTCCACCCCTCCCTCAAGTGCATTTTGGGTACCCAGCTAAATTGCTCCGTTTTAGGCAAATAAATAGTCCTGTTTTCTAAGGCTGGCTTCAACCTGTGAAACTCTTCTGCATTTAGATTCAACAAGGCTGCTCTTATCTACAGCTCATCTCGAGAGAGACAATTACCATTTCCTTTGCCTTGATCTTGTTT
Organism: Chloroceryle aenea; assembly: GCA_013399075.1. NCBI lineage: Eukaryota > Metazoa > Chordata > Aves > Coraciiformes > Cerylidae > Chloroceryle > Chloroceryle aenea. The sequence goes on from VWZY01000479.1 coordinate 22,620, forward strand.
GTTTAACTTGACACAGTGAAGAAAGGGCTGACATTGACCAAAATCCCCAGCATTAATTTCTCTCCTGCTGGGCATTCATCATCGTGGCCATCACTCCAAACACCACGCTGAGCCAGGCCCCACAAAACCGAGGTGGGCTGGCAAACCACGCGCGACAGGAGCCGGCCCAACACGCCCTGGTTCTTCCTGAAGAGCCCCACAGAAAGCAGGTGGATGGGTGTCATGTTTGTCACACAGACTGAGCCAATCCCAGGGGATTACAGGGGCTGGATGTGCTGGAACCACAAGCTGATTGTTTCAAATACTCCAAATAGTTTAGAAACTGCCAATCATTTGAGCAGAGCCAGGGGAATGCCCCTGGAGTCTGAATGGTGCCGAATATACGGCGTGGCTGCACCGTCAGCCTTCCTCCGGGCAGCTCCAGCATCTGGAATAGACCTGCGGAGTGTTTCTGTAGCAAAAGAAGCCAAATTCAGGTCTGTACTGTGGTGTACTTTGTACATCAGACCTGTTCTTTGGGTCTCAGCATTTCTGCAAATGATTAAAGCACAATAATTCTTGGATTTGAGAGCTGCCTGAGGATGGCTCTGCCTCCCACTCATCACCCGGAACACAGCTCCTGGCCGGGCCACGCTCACCAGATCTCCAGCCCAGCAGAATACAAACTAAAACCACCCACTCGTGGAAGTGACATCCTCTCCTGTGCCACGGGAACACCCACCTGCAAGAACTCGTTGAGCTCCACCTGCCCGTTTTTGTTCAGATCCACTTCGTTCAGAATCTCGTGCAGCGTGTTTTCGGCAATCTGCACGCTGATGCTCTAGACACGAACACACACACACAAAAAACACCCACAGAACCACGTCAGCCGGAGTGTTCCGCGCTACTGGTGCCCCGCTCTGCAATGGAGATAAGAGGTTTAGCAAGGGAACCAAGAGAAGCCAAGGAAATGCTACCTCCAAGACGCGCTGCACATCCAGTATAGTAATAAACCCTTTCTTCTCCTTGTCGAACATGTGGAACCGCTTCTTGTACCTGCAAGATAAGGATTATCAGTGGGAAAAACTGCAGGCGGCGGAGTGACAGGTATTAGCTCCTAGCAGCATGGGGAGCTCTCTCTCTTTACTTACCTCTCGATATCTGAAGGCACTAGGCTGATTTCAGAGCTGTCTGTTAATTGATCTGATTTTACTTTGTAGCCCATTTCATAGTAGAGGAATTTTTTCGCCGTCTCGAGTTCTTCCTACAACAGGAAGAGAAGAGAAGCTGTGTACCCGAGGAGCAGCAAGTACGCAGACAACCACTTTTATCGTGGTCTTTATTAGCTTCTTCCACTTAACCAGGATTTATCGACGCTCCAAAAGTCAAGCAGACAGTGGCTGAGAAATACGTAAAGAGTAAGTTAAGCTTCGGCAGTTTTCAGGCTTGAAAAGAGACCTCGGGTCTAGCAAAGTCTCCTGCCTCCTGTGCACACACTTTGAGGAGCCTCCCACACCTTCGGGGTGTAACTATGAGGAAGGGCACTTGCAGGTCCACCCTACAAAATGCCATTTAACTCAGAGCTGCCACCTTAGGGCCACATTTCCCCTCGCTGTCTGAAAGCAGCAAGTAAAAGTTAACCAGGAGGCTCACCACCAAGCAGGCTCTACATCTTTTAGGGTAGTTTTGATGGTCGCAACATTAATTAGTTACCTGAAAGTTCAGCGCGGTTTGTCAGTGAGTGATGACCCCCTGACATACAGAATCAGCCAACTGTTTGGGTTGGGAGAGACCCTTCAGGTCATGGAGTCCAACCATCCCCCAGCACTGCCAGGGCACCACTGACCCCTGGCCCTCAGCACCACAGCTCCACGGGGGGCTTGGAAACCCCTCCAGGGGTCACGGGGACNCCTTCTTGGCCTTCTTCCTTCGCCCAGGTTACAGGGATAATGGGTGCTGTTCTTCCCCAACCGTACTCTGGACAGTGCCACCAAAGCTGTCTCCAGTATTCTGGGCATGACGATGACAAGCAGAAGTCACCATCAGGAACTTCCAGGATGTGCTTGTTCAGAAGGGGCAGGATTCTTGAGAGCAGCTGGGATGCCCGCAGCTGAACTCCTTATCCAAGGTGCTCCTGGCTGCCTGGGGAGATCTCAGCAGATCTCTGAGCCAAGGCCGTTTAGCACAGCACGGGTGCACGGGGAGTGCCTTCGACAGAGACCCCCCCTCACCCACAGCGCTGGCGACGTGAGAGGAGCCCCACGGTGGGCAATAGAGGGCAACGGGGACCTTAAGCAGTAACTCTGGACAAGGCATCGGGCAAAGGAATCGAAGAGTGACTGTAAACATTCCTTTAGGCCAGAGAAGGGTGCAAGTTTGGCATCACTGCTGCTCACAAGAGACGGCAGACGAACGGCAGCGGCACCGATCGCGAGACCCTCGCTCCTTCTCCGAGGCAGGTGGGATGAAAAGAGTTGGTACAGAAAATATTTGAAGGGGACCGGGATGGGAATGCCAAGCTTGCTTTCAGTTATAAAGCTGGGGAACAACAGGATCCAGACCTTCACTTCTCCCTCCGCCCCCGGCCGATGCCAGCTCCCTCCGCAGCGATTCCGATAAAGCCTTTCTGGCCAACCCCGCCCAGTGAATCACTCCCAGGAAGAAAGCACCCCTTGAAGTTTTCTGCTCAGCTAATTCAGATCGTTAACATGGAAACTACTTTAAGACAAACAAAACAGTTTGGGATGAAAAAGGGCCCTTTGTACCTTTTTTTTCTGCTCGCTCCAGTTAAGTTCTTTCCCCATTATGTCTACGATTCTTGGCAGGGCTTCCTCGGCAGCCTGCACGTTCAGAAAGGCCAAGCGAGTGCGTCGGGAAATCATATCCACCGCCGTGCGGGCGTACTCCTTAACACCATAGACCACCTGCAACGATGGGGCCAGGGGAGGAATGCAGATGAGGCCGTGGACGGGCATTGTCACCAAGGATGTTTAGCATCACAAACGGCAGCAGCGCTGGGCCTGCCACGCAGAATGAACTGGCTGCGGCTGGTTCCCGGCCAAGGGAAGGGTTTGAAAAGCTCCCTTGTCCTTGGAACGGTTGGGAAAACGCAACCGGGGCCGAACGTGTGCAGGGGAAATCAAAAAGAGGTGTGATATTGCTGTGATACATTTAGATCTGGTTTGATGTCATCGTGATATATCTCTATCTATTTTGATGTCATCGTGATAGAACTGTATTTATTTTGATACCACTGTGATACATTTCCACCTATTTTGATGTCATCATGATACATCTGTATTTATTTTAATACCCTTGTGATATATTTCCACCTATTTTGATGTCATCATGATACATTTCCATCTATTTTGATACCATCGTGATATATTTCCATCTATTTTGATGTCATCATGATACATCTGTATTTATTTTAATACCCTTGTGATATATTTCCACCTATTTTGATGTCATCATGATACATTTCCATCTATTTTGATACCATCGTGATATATTTCCATCTATTTTGATGTCATCATGATACATCTGTATTTATTTTAATACCCTTGTGATATATTTCCACCTATTTTGATGTCATCATGATACATTTCCATCTATTTTGATACCATCGTGATATATTTCCATCTATTTTGATGTCATCATGATACATCTGTATTTATTTTAATACCCTTGTGATATATTTCCACCTATTTTGATGTCATCATGATACATTTCCATCTATTTTGATACCATCGTGATATATTTCCATCTATTTTGATGTCATCATGATACATCTGTATTTATTTTAATACCCTTGTGATATATTTCCACCTATTTTGATGTCATCATGATACATTTCCATCTATTTTGATACCATCGTGATATATTTCCATCTATTTTGATGTCATCATGATACATCTGTATTTATTTTAATACCCTTGTGATATATTTCCACCTATTTTGATGTCATCATGATATATCTGTATTTATTTTAATACCCTTGTGATATATTTCCACCTATTTTGATGTCATCATGATACATTTCCATCTATATTGATACCCTTGTGATATATTTCCATCTATTTTGATGTCATCGTGATACATCTGTATTTATTTTGATACCATCATGATATAGTTCTATCTAATATGATATCATCGTGATATATTTCTATCTAATTTGCTATCATCAATATATATCTAATTAGATATCATCATGATACATTCCTATTTTGATATCATCGTGATATATTTCTATCTAATGTGATATCATCACGATATATTTCCATCTAATATCATCTCACAGTGATATATTTAGCTATGGATATATATTTAGATCTATATAGATATCATCCTGATAGATATATTTTGATATCATTGCAATATATTTCTCTATACTTTCATACGTGTACATGCCAGCCCAGAAATAAAGCATGCTGTGGGGAAGGGGAAAATCAAGAGCAGAAAAGCAGCCTGGGCCCCACCAAAGGCCAGGGCTTATGGAGATGCATTACAGAGCGGGACAGCCCTGCTCCAGGACCTGCTTGTCCCCAGCAGGGAGTCACAGGACATCATGTCTCTTCTGCACGTACCTCAGCTTCAATGTAAGGAAACTCCGACACCAGGCGTTTTCCAACAATAGGCCACCTCTTCCCTGTAACCTGGGCAATCTTGGCCACCTCGAAAGCCTTGTCACCGTACGTCGAAGCCAGATGCTGAGCCACCTATGGAGGTGAAAACAAATTTACTCTGCTTTTGACAGCACAACAGAGAGACACGTGTTTATCTTGTCAGTTCTCTTACCACCGATAACAAAGAGGCTGAAGAGATTTTGATTGCTTGAAGGGAATACTCACAGAGCACTGACAGAAACCACGACTCACCTCGCTTTCGAGTCCATAGTCCTGGACCAACCTAATGTAGAGAGTGGGGCTCCAGTCCTCTGCCCCTTGCAGCTGCAGCCCAATGGTCTTACTGGAACCTGCCTGCAGACCGTGCGCCTCGACGGCCGCGTCGATGGTGTCCTGCGCCATGGCACGGTAGGTTGTCCACTTCCCACCTGCAACCACACGTTTCCTCCTTTATTTGGGGAAAGCAAGTGGAATACCAAGTCGGGATGTACTCCCTGTATTTTATAGATGACATGGTTCTTTCTAGACAGCAAGACAGCTGTGCTACCGCTGACAGATCCTCACCCAACTCTAGGAACGGGGAGGATTAGCCCGTAACAAGAAAAAATTAGCATAAAATACATCAGGGGAAGCCCAGCTGGGTTCTACTGTGAGGGAACTTCCAGTACCTGCTATGGTGACAAGGCCACTGTCGCTAATGGTAACGACGTGATTCCGGCAGATCGACTGCGTGTCCTTGGAGCTGGGGTCCGTGACCAGGGGACGAATGCCGCTCCAGGCTGCCAGCACGTCTCCTCTTCTCACTGCCCGGAACCAAAGAGCAGCCAGAGTCAGCCAGGAATTGATGGTGTTTATCTCACACCCCTCCCGGGGGCTTTGTGGCATCGCCTCCCGGGAGATGAGGGCAGCCCCACACCATGGTTGGGAGCTGAGCAAGCCAGGAAGCTGGGGGTTCTCCGGAGTAATGGAAGAAGCTGGGCTGAGGAACTGGAAACAGCACAGCCCTGGGGGCTGCCAGCGACATTCTGCAGCCCATAGCAAACTCAGACAGAGAGTTGTGTTTTCCACCCTGGTTAAAAATCCAACACAACAGGGATATCCTGGGAACTGACTGACCAAGATTCAGCTGGCAGACTCCTGAGCAGCTCAAAAAAAAACCCAAACCCCCCANCAAAAAAAAACCCCAAACCCCCCAAAATGACCCCTACCAAAACCAACATGCACCTCTCAGCACCACGTCTGCTCCTCACTCCCTTGTGCTGACAGGACAGCAGCCCAATGGCCCTTTACTGCCTTTGTCCCCTGTGCTGCTCCTCTGCTCCCTGCCCAGGTCCCTAGAGCCAACCCTGACTGCTCAGGAGATGTGGAGGAAGGTGACCTGAAGGCACCAAGGAGTCACAAAAGCCCTTCTGATCTGTAGGAAAATAAACCCAGCCTCCAAAAGTCACTTTTGAAAACACAGCAACCACGGGACCAAGATAGAATTTCGTGAAATTAATTTTGTTGCTTATTAATTTTGCAACAGAAACACTTTATGCTGAAGTCTTTGGAATCTTTTATTTATTAAATATCTTAATCTTTTCATGCTAATTGAAAAAAAAAAAAATCAGTGAAAGGGTGTAAAAAGATCCACCCCCCCCCAAAAGAACACAAAATAGATTTCAGAGCTCCGTGGTGCTCTGCCGGCGTGTTTAACCTGCCAAAATGAAGTGTTAATCACAGAAATAAGATCCTGTATTGCGCTTATAAACTAATGAAACTAGAAAAAGCAGCATGCGTGACACTCTAATTAAAGAGCTGGAGCAGAGCCAAGCCGTGTGTAAGTTGATAACCCTGGCACTGTCTCTGGCAGCACGGAGGCAGGTCTGCGGCGGGTTGATACGGCCGGCACCGCTGGCAACCCGCTAACGAGCAATCTATAAACACTGCTAATTGCACGTGGGAAAACCAGCGTGCACCTAGGCAGGGTTCATTTAAAAAAAACCAAACCAAACAACCCCAAACTGAAAGGTTTCATGATGGACTTTTTGCACAGTCCCCTGCCAGAGCTCTGCCTCGCCTGCCCGGCCGCCTGCGTGCACCCACATCACTTGTGCTCCCCAAATGGACAAGTGCTTCTCCTGAAGACTCAGTTTCTGAGCTCCGTGCGAGGCAGAGCCATCCCCTGGCACTTCAGGAAGCAAGTCACCCAGTGTTTGCTACCTCCTGCTGCAATGCTCCTGCCCTTCAGATTAGTTCTGTGCTGGTGCTACACCAGAAATGCCACAGCACAAACGCTCTCGCTGAATAATCTTTACAAGGCCTCCCCACGAAGGAAAGGAGCCTTTATCAATCTCCTTTAAGCCAGCGCTGAGTCAGAGCAGGCCAGCACCTCACAACAACCGTGTTCTCAGCTCAGCTACAGCCGTCACCAAGTCATTTTGATAACTTCTCCTTTTTTCTCCCATTAGACCGTGCTCTCCGGCTGGCAGCTGGCACTAGGAGAAAGTCACCACACCAAGGAAAGTGACTCCTAACAGGGAAGTGCCCAGAGAAACAGAAGTAAAATCAAAGACAGGGCAAGAGACAGAACAACTTTTCCTTCGAGAAAAACAGGTGAATTATTTGATGTACTGGTGCTGATGTACGACCTGGACTGCCCCAAAGCCTTGAGTCTGCCCCCCAAGGAGAGCTGGAGGAGTTGGCTGTGCAGCTGGACAGCTCACACCAGGTCCATGCAAGGGATCTGGACAGGCAGAGATCCACTGATTGCTACTGAAATGGTCCAATTAGTGCAGGAAAAGCATCATTTTATAGCTCTGAAACACAGCCCACGATGACACTTGTGTCCCACTGCTTTTAGAAACACCCAGCCACACCAGACCTGTAGCCACCAGAGTCACAGCAGAACACCAGACAGACCAACACCTACCCAGACCGACCCATCAGCACCTTCCCAGGGCAAACCGATACTGACAGAGTTTACCTTCCACGTCCACGCTCAGGTAGTTGCGCACTTCATTCAAAATGAAGTTTATATCTTCTTCTGTTGGTATCGGGTGGGAGGTGACATCAGTCGGGCTGTCCGTGGTCCCTGCGATAGTCATCTTCTCCCAGGGCAGGAAGAAAATCACCCTGCCGTCACTGGTGGCTGGGTCGAGCAGACCCATATTATCTGGGCTGAAAAAAAGGAGGGACATGGTTCGAAACAGGTCAGGCATCACCAGGGATCCTGTTCTTCCACCCCTCGTGTCCCAGACGCAGTATTTGAACATCACCTTTGTTCTTGGAATCACAGAGACATTTTGGTTGGAGAAGACCTTGCAGATCCTTGAGTCCAACCCTTCCCCCAGCACTGCCAGGGCACCACTGACCCCTGGCCCTCAGCACCACAGCTCCANCAGCTCCACGGGGGGCTTGGAAACCCCTCCAGGGCTCACGGGGACTCCCCCCCTGCCCTGGGCAGCCTGGCACAGCCCTGGACAATCATCAAGGGCCTGAAGAAATTGTTCCTCAGCTCCAACCTCAACCTCCCCTGGGGCAGCTGGAGGCCAGCTCCTCTTGTTCCTTTGGAGAAGAGATCGACCCCTTAGGGGTCACTCAGGTCAAATGCTTTAAGTAAAAAAAACCTCAAAGTAGAGATTTCCCACGTGGCCACAGCCTGGCTGTAAATGGTAGCCCCAAAGTTCTGAGCGATACGGCCCGTGGATGGGTGTGAGAACATCAGCAGGTCAGCAGACCACAACCCCAGCCCGAGCAATCAGGCCTCTGGCATCTCACAGCTCCACTCACCCTGGAGAACCTTGCTCGGTGGCATTTCAAATACAAACATGTGGAAGTTTTAAAACAGCAGAGACTCAGAACTCCAGCTGGAGTGAGCGACTGCTTTTACTCTAAAAATGGACAACTGTTTGTGTCACGTCATTAAGGCAAGGGAAGGCTGAAGGAGAAGGTGTGTTAGAATGGAAGGAAGAACAGGATCCTATCTCTGTCTTGCTGTGTCTCAGCATGAAACCAGTTCCTCAATACCCAAACCTGCACAGGTACAAACCCCGATGACTTATGGAGCAGCTCTGCTTGTATTTTAGAACACAAAAGGCTTCTATAAGCACTCTGGAGGAAGCAGCTTTTACAGGGGAAAACATTTAAGCTGCTCCTTTTTGGTTTGTTTTTACTTCAAGACAAGATGCTGACTTGGATTCCGGGCACCAGCAGCACCTCTCAAAGCACCCACAGGCACTTCAGGCTCTGCGCCGATCCCTGCCAAGGGGAGGCGGGTATAGGAAGCATATGGAAGGAGGCCAGGAGGGATATTTAGGTGGTAACAAGGCCCATCAGAGGGGAATAATTCAACGGGCTCCAGCAAGCACTGAAACAACGAGCCAGAGACCCGCTGGCGATGAATTACCTACGCCAGAGCCGCGAGCCGAACCACTGAGTATTTCATTTTTAGGAAGTCTGAACTCCTTGCTGAAGGTAAGTTTTCAATATCTGGAAAGGCTGGAAGAGAGGCTGAGAATTTCATATAGAGCATGTATATTAGAACATATTTTAGATGATATTTATAGACAGCTTAAGCATACAGTTGGAGAAGTACAATTTAATAGGGGAAGTCAACACAGGTTTGTGGAAGGTAAATCACGTCAAGACAAGTGATTACTTTTTAAAATGAAAAAGCTATTGATTTAGAGACAGAGAGAACCAGAGGTTTAATATACAGTATCAGAATATTCAGAAAACTTCAGGTATTTTCTCAAAAGTATGATCATTTTTTCTTTTCTTAAGGTGATTTCATAAAAACTGTAAAAATAAGGAAGAGAAACAAGTAAAGACTTCAAGTTCCACACAGCACCTATGGACTGAAGTGTTTTCAGTGAGCTTAAACAGCAGATGATGAGGAAGGATGAAGGAGTTTTCCACAGGCCAATTCATTCACTGAATTAATGCCTGCCAGCCACCCAGGGAAGCGCTGGCTCAAGCTCCTATTGCTCTTTGTTCCATCTTATATATCATAAAAATAACTGAAAAGGCCCCAGACACATGTAAAAGAAGGTGTTTTCCCAACCACAAGAAGCATCCTAACACCTGAGGGTTTACTTAAAAGAGCTGAAAGCATCTGGGGGATGCCTGCTGTATAAAAAGCTTCCTTCCCAGGAGGCAGTGCAGTTAAAGGTGACGGGCAGTGCCGGATGGATGGCAAATCAGGAAAGAAGCATCGAAAGAAGGTGACTAAAGGACAAGCAGACCTAAGAAGCTCTCAACTACTGAACCAGGCAGGATGATTTAACTGAAGGACAGGTCAGAACTCTAGAGCTTGACGTCAGCAAGTGGTTCACTCCTGGTCATTAACTATGGCATTTTACAGAGCCGAAGAAGCAGGCGGAAGATCTCCAGGTGCCGAAGCAGTTGAGCACCACAAAGGCAGCTAAGGAACAAGCAGGTGACTTCCACAGAGTACAGCTGGGGCTGATGGATGAGTTTACCTGGAATCCGGACTGCAGAGCAGATGGGAAAATGGGAGAGGGGGAAAACATCTGAAATTTGTCAGAAGGGAGGGGAAAAAAGCATTGCCCTGGTGGACACATTTCAGGCAGCCCAACCCCTCGCTCCTTCTAGGGGGTAACTGACTTGAACAATAGGAGTGGAAGAGCCTCTCTGCAGCTACTGGAGTAGCTACATGTGTACTAAAAATAGAATTAATGAGAGGAGGAATACTGGGACTATTAATGAAGAACACAAATGAGTAAGAAACCCATGGGAAATGAATGCATTAGGTTAATATTAGCTTTACAAAATCCTAACTCTGTTTAAATCTAAAAACTTCCTCCTGTGACAAAATTTTCATTGGAGGGAATGTGGGCCAAAATTCACAGAATCCCAGCGTGGTAGGGGCTGGGAGGGAAGCCTGGAGATCAGCTATTCCCACCCCACTGCCAAGGCAGGGTCACCTACAGAACAGGAACACGTCCAGGTGGGGTTGGAAACTCTTCAGAGCGGGAGACTCCACCACCTCTCTCTGCAGCCTGTTCCGTGCTCCATCACCCTCAAAGTAAGGAAGTTCCTCCTCATGTTGAGATGGAACTTCCTATCCTCAAGTCTGTGTCCTTTATCTCTTGCCCTGTCACTGGGAACCGCTGAAACAAGACTGGTCCCACCCTCCTGACTCCCACCCTGCAAGGATTTGTAAGCATTGATCAAATCCCCCATCCGTCTTCCCTTCTCCCGTCGTCAGCCGAGGAGCGTTGTTGCTTGGCATCAGGAGAAGACCTGGTACAGCTCAGGCTAAACACCACGAGTGTTTTCTCTGTCACAGACAGCTCCTTGGTTTAAGCCACCCCACTTCAAGGAAATTCAGGATGGGTTTCTCTCATCAGCTGTGCTGTGGAGGCAGCACGTGGGCAGGCACGATTTTACAAGGAAAGTAGTGCCCACGTGCTGGCACACAGAGGGGAACAAGGAGAAGAAGAATTCTCTACACTTCCAATTAAAATTATTAGGTTATTACAGAATAAATAAATGAGAGCCCTTTCCTGCATCAAGCCGGCTTCGATTCCGCCCGTACCAAGCGAGCCAAAGTTCTAAAACTTTACGTGCTTTGGCTGTAGGGCCATAAAGTCAAATCACAGGCATCCTTCTGGCAGCGTCTGAGGCAGCCGGGATTAGAACCCATTTCCCCACATCTCCAGTGCTCTAAAGCAGCCATCAGCTCATTTTCCCATTTTTCACGGGGAACGACAGCAAAAAAGAAAAGAAAAGCCCCAAATGCAAGTGTGATTTTATACACTAGGCTAAAAATGCCTCAATTTTACAGTCTGTGCTCACGTCCTATCGGGACAGCTCCGGCACAAACAACGTGTTGTGTGCTGGAGGCCCCCATTTAGATGCAGAGAGGAGCGCGGTGACGCTACGGAAGGCGTTATTGGAAGCGCGCTGTATCAACAGAATTGGGATAAGTCTATAAATGTGAATTGCCATTAGGATGCTAATGACTTCAGAAACCAAAGGTAATATTTGAGTTTCAGCTGACAGGGCTGACTTGGTAGAAGGGGATTTGGTTTAGCACAGCAAATAAGGGAAGAGGCAGGAGCCTGCCGAGAGCGCGCTCGCAGGGCGCGCCGGGATCCCCTCCCGTGGCGAGGGCTGCAGAGGGGGGCACATCCTCTCCACCACCACCACGGGGCAGGGGGGCTCCTCTCACAATCTGATCCTGTTATTTGGAACTACTTCTTATGTCTCTGATGTGCTGCGTTCGTGTTTACAGCGAGCGGGGTGGGAACGCGGCAGGCGGTGGCAGCGGGGCGTCACTGCACAGGGAGCTTCATGTTTAATGGGACAAGAGCTTGTGGCTGAAGGTGGCAACCCCTCTGGAAGGTCTGGTACAGGGGTGAGTGAGCAGTCCCTATTAGAAAGGGACTGTTGTGGATGCTCGGCCTGAACACCCTTCTGCTTCCCCAGGGCTTCTGCCTCGGTGAGTTTTAACTCAGAATTGGAGAATTGAATCATAGAACTGTCTGGGCTGGAAGGGACTGTAAAGATCATCCAGTTCCAACGCCCTTGCCATGGACCTCCCACTAGAGCAGGTTGCTCAGAGCCTCATCCAGCTTGGCCTTAAAAACTGCCAGGGATGGGGCTTAGACCACCTCTCAGGGCAACCTGTTCAGTGTCTCAGCACCCTCATGGTGAAGAACTCAGAGAATCATAGAATTGTTTCAGCTGGAAAACACCTTCAAGATCATCAAGTCCAACCTTATTCCTAGTCCTACCAAAACCACTACACCACGTCCCTTCTTCCTAATGTCTAACCTGAATCTACCCACCTCTAGCTTTGATCCCTTCCCTCCAGTCCTCCCACCACCCGACAGCATAGAACCGTAGAAATGCCTGGGTGGGAAGGGACCTCTAGAGGTCCAACCCCCCTGCTGAGAGCAGAGGCATCTTCAACAAGTCTAAAAAGTCTAAAAACTTCAGGCTTTTCTGAACATAGGACACTGTTCTTCTAACCAGCACAGACTCCTCTTCCAAAGCAGAGCAACAACCCAAACCCAAAATCAAAGGGTGCGTTCCAAAGTTCATTAACGCCCACAAAGGCACCTCCACAAGCTTATTTATTACAGGAGGCCCACAAAGGCACCTCCACAAGGAGATGGTTACAAATGGTTTAGGCTCTGAGCGTCGTTACCTGTAGTAACCAGGCATCACGATGTGCACGCCCGCGCTCGGCTGACAGATGTTGGGCACCTCCTGATCATCCATTTTGCGCACAGAGTCTGTGAAAGGTCCCGTAGCATTGATAACACATTTGGCTTTGACATCAAATTCCTGCCCTGCGAAAGAAAACAGTATCAATCACACCCACCATTTGTTTCCCTGCTCGCTGACACCCTCCATTGTTTATCCAGCTATGAACTTAAGCCGCTCTACGGTGCAGGGCGCTTCTCTCAACGCAGCAGCTGGAGCAGCTCTTAAAAACTGACAAAGTTTTGAGAGCTCTGCCAGATTTGAAAGGAAATGTTTAACGGTGTGGTTTCACCTTATCTGTTAAAGCAGCAGAAGCAGACTGGGCAGGAGAAGTTCAGCTGGAACCTGCCTCTCAAGCACCAGAGCTTTCGGCCTCCACCCGCGGACCCGGTAAAGGGGATTATTGCCGTTCAGCACGCGGCATTCTGCAGTATCATCTTTGCTTGACAGAAGGGTTTGGATGTAAAGCTGAGCCTGCCCTGCCAAAACACTGGGATTTGAGTGAAAAACCTGACAGGAGTTGAAGCTGATTGACACTAATGGGATGCTGCTGCACCCGGGGAAGGCGGCTCCTTCGTCGGTTCATTGATATTTACAAACAGCAGCGTTCCCCCAGCCGCCCCGCAGCATCTCTGCTGTTCTTCAAGCAACAGCCTGTGCTCTCCCTCTGCTCAAAGCCCTCTGCAGGGAGCTGGGGCTTCCACCCACCACCCAGGGAGCTGAGGACAAAGGGTGCTGTGGACAAAGGGTGCTGCACTGCTGGGCAGTCAATCACAGCATCGGTTTGGCTGGAAGAGCCCTTTCAGAGCATCCAGTCCAACTGTTCCCCCAGCACTGCC
>VWZY01000492.1:3425-28626 GCA_013399075.1 Chloroceryle aenea
AGGGGTGGCCGCCCCAGTGCCCAGTGCAGGGGGATGATCCCTGCCCCACTCCTGCTGGCCACACTGGTGCTGATCCAAGCCAGGATGCTGGTGGCCTTCTTGACCAACAGCTGGTTTTTCCATTCAGAGACAACTCTTCTAACCTTGTATTTGTTAGGCTATTAATAAGCAGAGCTGGCAGAACTTGCTGTCCAGTAATGGATCTGATTTAACCTTGTACAACAAAGCCAATGTGTTTACACCCCGTGGAGCTGTGGTGCTGAGGAACAGGGCCAGTGGTGCCCTGGCAGTGCTGGGGGAACTGTTGGACTTGATGATCTGAAAGGTCTCTCCCAAACAAAATGCTCTATGATTCTATGAAAAAAGGGAGGAAAGATGCTGGGAAGCAGCAAAGCTGTAGAAGTTGCTGACAATGGCAGGAGCAGCAGGAGCAAGGCCCTTGTCTGGTGTAGGAGAGTGTATCTTGAGACTGAAAGGCTTTGAAGAGCCCAAGCTGAAACACAAGAAAATCCCTAGAGGCTCAAATATGCCAAAGCATCTCCTTTTCTGCTTTGGTGCTGTGATCACCATGCCCTGGACCCATTCCCACGGATGCAGGACACCTGCTCCATGGTGGGGACAGCTCTGCCACGCTGCCCAGAGCGTTCTCCGGGGTCTACCTTGGGTGATCTGTTTGCAGATACACCAGATATCAGCAGGTGAGTGGTTTGTGCTACATCTCCCTGCTGATTTACTCCTGGAGAGTAAATGTGAGCTTGGTTTACACCATGTCATTAACTGGAAGTACTTTACAACACTCAGAAGCCTCTCTCATAGTCAACATCTTGTTACTTTGCGGGCACAACACGTTCCTGCTCCCAGACATTTGTGGGAGGTGGTGATTTTTGGCTCAGTTTGGCTTAATTTAACTTGGTTTTTGGTTTGAACTGAGGGAAAAAAAGTGACTTATGTGCTTCAGCAGTAATGAGCCAAGGCCAGGCAGGCATAGTGGTTTGGGCCCCTCACTCCCAGCAGGANTCCCCCCAGCCCTGCAGGGCTGTCCAGGGCTGTCCCAGGCTGCCCAGGGCAGGGGGGAGTCCCCGTGACCCCTGGAGGGGTTTCCAAGCCCCCCGTGGAGCTGTGGTGCTGAGGGCCAGGGGTCAGTGGTGCCCTGGCACTGCTGGGGACACGGTTGGACTTGATGATCTTCAAGTTCTCTTCCAACCCAAACAGTTCTGTGATGCTCAGGAGTCCCAGCTGGCAGTACATGAACTGTTGATGGTACTGTGGGAGGTGTCAGAAGTGGCTCTGCCAGCGATGAGCTCACACTAGTGATGGGACCAAGCCAGGAAATCCCAGCTGGAGAGAGGCAAGATGAAGAAGGGCTCTGGGAAGGGACCAGCAGGAGCAGTTGTGCCAAGGAGAGGTCAAGAGTCCTGTAGGTGAGCAGTGTGGTGGTGTTGAGCATGCTTTCACCACTCCAGGCTGCAGGCTTTTGGAGATTTGAGAGCATTCAAATGTCTCCAGCAACTGCTACTAAAATTTTAGTACCAGACAGAAAATCAAACCTCTTTCTCTGTACAAGTGGTTCAAAAGCTGGAGATTTTCCTCCTGGCCTGGCTTTTGGAAGTTTCTGTGTGCTGAGGCCATCAAGAAGTCACATGAATGATGAGGTCACATGGCTGAGCTAAAAGAGGATCCTGGTTTTGGGAATTACGTGTCTCTTGACCTTGTCTGACCCTCCTGATGGGCATCCAGCACCTGCAGGAGCCCTGAACTGGAAAAGGGAGCAAAGAGACACAGCTCCTGGGAGTGTGTGGGGCACGTCCACTTTGGCCAGTGCTTTGCAGAGGACAGAACAGGGCACGCTGAGATATTTTCAGGCGTGAATGTTCCCCTGGCAATGGCTCAGGTGAGGTTGGAGTGCTCCAAGCACCCTGCTCTAGTTGCAGATGCCCCTGCTCAGTGCAGGGGGGTTGGACCAGATCACCTTGAAAAATTGGAGTCCTCTCCTGGAGGATTTCAGGGCCTGGAGAACACCCATTGTGGGTTTGAGTGGGCCATGCTGGTACAGAGCACTGCTGGGTTTCTCCAGGCCTCTTCCAGCTGTCTGTCCCAGGATGAATCTCTTCTGTCCAGCCAAGCCCACGTGACAAGGTGATCCTGTTCCCTGCGGATGCTGCGTGGTGGATGTGACCCATCCAAGCTTCTTAGAGGGGAATGAACACTTTCACTTTTACTTTTGGTTTAGACACTTTCACTTTCGCCTCCTCCCAGCCTGCACAGAGCCTGTCAAGGGCCTTCCGCTTCCACGAACAAAACCTGGATGTGTCAGGGATGTGTCAGGGATGTGTCAGGGCTTTGGGTGTCTTCCTGTGGGTGCCAACTCTTCCATAGAGTGGGGATGGATCTGAAGGAACCTCTTAAATCTGGGGAACAGTTGGACTTGATCTGAAAGGTCTCTTCCAAGGAAAAATTACTCTGATTCTGTGCATTCCTGTGCTTTTGGGACATGAGGAGCTGGGCTTGCTTCAGCTGGTAGAGAAGATGCTGAGGACAGGGCTCACTCCTCGGAGGATGACTCCAGACACAAAGGGTGGGAAGCAAGAAGGGAAGTTGGTTTGGTCCAAGCTTTTAGCAGAGCTGTGAGCTGGGCTCTAATTCCCTGACTAAGATCATCAGGAGGAACCTGAACTCCCTGCCAGCTTCAGTGAACCCTGCAGGGTTCAGGAGACACAGACAAGAGAAAATGAAAGGCAAGTGAGGAAAAAAGGGAGCAAACTTAACTTCCCTTCTTACCCCCCTCAGTCTCAAAGAGAAAACCCACTAATGCTGAGAGCAAGCTGGAAGGCCTCTTGATTTTTCCTTTTTCTCTGCCATGAGAGCCGAGTTTGTTCAACTTCTTTTTTACTACTTCTGATGACAACAGGGGCAGCATCTGAAAGCATGACCACGCTCCATCCTTTCCAGAATCACAGCAGCAGGGAAAAGTGCAGTATTGGCACAAAATTAATTAAAAGCAATTTATTTTTTTTTTGCTGTGGGATGTTTCTTGCAATTCCTATAAATTTAATTTAACAGCAGCCAGGTTTTAAATCCCTGCTGGAATAAAAGTAGTGGGTTTAGGATATTTGCTAGAGAGCTATTGTGGTGCTAATAGCCACCAAGGACAAGACACTTCCTGAGCAACTAAATCATGGTGCTTGACCATGCTGCTGTATCCACAGTCACTCTCGAGGTCTTTCCAACACAAGTCAGCCTGCTCTAACTGCAGCTCTTGCTCCCTGAGGAGAGTTCTCCCCAGTGGCCCTGCAGACCCTCTGCTGCTGACTCCACTCAGCACCCAGAATCACAGAAGGTCTTTGGTAGGAAGAGACCTTCAAGATCATCACCTCTCTCTGGTTTTAATCCATTCCCCCAGTCCTATCACTGCCCAACAGCCGAAAAAGTTCCTCCCCAGCTTTCCTGTAGCCCCCTTCAGATACTGGAAGGCCACAAGAAGGTCTCCCCAGAGCCTTTTCTTTTCCAGACTGAACAACCCCAACTCTCTCAGTCTGTCCTGTAGGAGAGGTGCTCCAGCCCCTTGATCATCCTCGTGGGCTCCTCTGGACACATTCCAGCACATCCATGTCCTTGTCACAGGGGCTCCAGGGAGCAGGGGAGGATGGCAGAGCCATTGAGGACCATCAGCACCTCCTTTCAGGCAGAGCTTGCTCATTCTCTGTCCAGATCTTATCACCAGCCAAGGTTTGAGACATGGGCAATTGGAACTGTTATTTTTCCTGGTCTTTATGTTCAGTCCTTTATTTATTTTTTGGCCTTGAGTAATTTGAGAGGAATAACAAATTTGTGTCTTGGTTTAAGGGAGGAAAAGATTGAATACTTTAAAACTTACTCTTTAAAAATAGGAATCAAAACCTTGAGTAGGTTGCAGGGTGACAGCAGATGACACCTTGCTCATCACCAAAGGAATAGGGAGTTTGATTTCTTGCTTTGGAGGTTAAAACAAGAACTTAACTCCACTCCAAGATTCCAGGGAGGTTTTTCTTAGAGAGCAGCCAGCATCCAAAGCCTGGTTTTGGGGTGAGGTTCAGCAGTTCTACATTTTTCTCCTTATAGATGTCTGCTTTATTTTCTAAAGTTTACAGGTCAGAAGCACTAAACCTTTTTGGTGTGTCTAGGTTGCAGACTCAGCTTGGGATTTGAAATCTTGTAGCTCATGAATCACCACCAGCAATAAAGGCTTCAAAAGGTGCAGCAGAGCCTGAGCCCAGGATTTCCTGGTTTAAAATGTCTGCTGTATTTAATATTTGGATTTTCACAGCTGCAAGAGCAGAAATACCCCAGGGCTTTCCTTTGTTTCTCCATCTGTCTTTAAGTTGTCAGCTGCTTTGGGACCTCTTCTTGGTGGGGGATGCTGCTGGGAAGTGTTTTACTGGGATGTTTTCCTTTGGAGACATCAAGAGAATCAGAATGGTTTGGGTTGGAAGGGACCTTAAAGATCATCCAGTTCCAACCCCCCTGCCATGGCAGGGACACCTCCTGCTAGAACAGGTTGCTCAGAGCCCCATCCAGCTTGGCCTTAAAAACTTCCAGGAATGGGGCTTCCCCCACCTCTCTGGACAAGCCATCCCAGTGTCTCACCACCCTCAGGGTGAAGAACTTCTTCCTAGTGTCCAGTCTGAATCTGCCCACCTCTAGTTTTGATCCACAGAACCTGGGCTTTGAGAAAGCTCTGCCCATTGAGGTGTTGAAGGAAGGCTTGGTATTGAAAACCACCTTCACCCAAGGCCTGAAGATCTTTAGAGAAAACCAGATAACCCCAAGTAACTGAGATTTTTTTTCCTGTGTGCCAACATCAGCTCCCACACCACAGAAGAGCACGCAACAAATCCAAGGAATTCTTTAGCACTCTGACCTCACTCAGCAGAAAGTTCTTTTACCACCAGCCTTTGCTAACACTTTCCCTCCCCACCCCTTTCTCTTTGCAAAGGAAAAGCTTGAAGGGCTCATGAGGGAGCTCATATTCCTCGTGCCAAAGGGTGATTTCACTTGCAAAGTCTTGAGGCTTGCGTGGCTGGGTTGGAGCCACGGAGCTGAGCTGCCCTGTGAAGATCTGAGCTTGCAAACTCAGCTGCCACCCTCCTCACTTGAGGCCCCTGTATATAGATGGCCAAGGTTCATATTTTTACCTGCTTTTTTTTTTTTGCTTTGCTTTCTTCCTCTAGGTTTTCATCTGGAGTTGGAGGGGTCGAGTTCCCTCTTGCAGACGGCGGTTTCGGTGTTGCAGAGCTCCTACCTGGACTCTACATCTCAGGATGGTTTTCAGTACAGCCAAGCAATTCTGGTGGAAAATGCTGTCTTTCTGAGCGAGGTGAGGTGGCTGGAGGAGCAGGGTGGAAAGGAAAGGAGCTGGGGATGCCTGTAAATGCTGATTTATTGGTGTGGCTGGCTTTCCTGGGCAGCAGGTGGCTGAGCTGCCTCACTCCCAGAGCTCCATTTGCAGCCCTTGACCAGAAGGAGCCTTTTCTCTCCTTTCTGGCATTTCTTCCTTCCAAGTTTGATCAGGAACAAAAGGTCCATTCAGCCCAGACATTCAGCAGCAGTTCCTGGAGCAGGTTGAGATCCCAGTGTGATAACAGGAGAGCTTCTCCACAGGGGTTTGGAAACCCCTCCAGGGGTCACAGGGACTCCCCCCCTGCCCTGGGCAGCCTGGGACAGCCCTGGACAGCCCTGCAGGGCTGGGGGGAAGAAATTGTTCCTCTGGTCCAACCTCAACCTGCCCTGGGGCAGCTGGAGGCCGCTTCCTCTTGTGCTGTCCCTTGTCCCTTGGGAGCAGAGCCCGACCCCCCTGGCTCCAGCCTCCTGTCAGGAGCTGGCAGAGCCAGAAGGGCTCCCCTGAGCCTCCTGCTCTCCAGGCTCCACAAGCCCAGGGCCCTCAGCTGCTCCTCACCCCCCTTGTGCTCCAGCCCCTTCCCCAGCTCTGTTGCCCAGAAAAGAAAGGAATTTGAAGTGATGTGATATCTGAGTGTAGACAAACCCCCTGAGTTGTAGTCACATGACAGCACCTGCCCTCTAGTCAAATGGGTCCAGGCTTCCCTGATCAGAGGAGAGGGAACAGGAAAACTGTCTCCAAACATCTCCCTTTCTGTAGGCACCTTCTCCATGGCTGATTTGTCTTCCACTAAATGTGATTTTCCATCAGCCCGTGTGCTGCTCAGTGCAACAAACTCCCCAGTAGCCAAACCTGTGTGGCAAGGCAGGCAAGGTGGAATAAGGCTGGGGATTCTTGGGATGAGCACAGCATGCCAGTGTCCCTTGCAGGACATTCAACATGTTCTACTGGGGACAAAGGCTGGACAGACAAGGGGCTTGTGGTGGGTGCCTGGATGTAGACGTGCCTGGGGGAGGGAATGATGTATGGGCACGTGAGCTGGCCTGGCATCCCCTGCCAACTGCCCCTTACTGGTCACAACTGGAGATACCTGGGACACGCTGCCCTCACCACACATCACTTGAGTCTGGCGTGATCAAAGCAGAACAAAAAGTTGTTTCTTCTACAGCTCAAAGCTTTTGCCCAAGCAAAGGAAGCCGCTGGGTACAGCCGGGAGGAGCTGGAGGAGACCTTTGCATTTCTCCTGTTTGATAATGAAGAAGAGGTAACTGGAATGCTTTTTATTTTCACAAGGATGCTTTTGGTTTTGTAAAAGGAGTTTGTCTACAAAAGGATGCTCAGAATCTAATGGGAACTCACTTTAAACATCATTTAATGATGCCGTGCTAAATGGCCACCAGGGGAAGTGGTTTCACTCAGGATGAGAGTGGCCCGAATGCACTTTGGTTGTGTTCACTTTGGACTGAGCTACAGCAAAATGAGCCACACCCCACTGGGTGTGGGAATTGTCCTGCTTCGTTTTGGCTGTTTGATACTTATCTCAGTCTGCACCAAGTGACCAAGCTGTTTGTACAGACCCTGGGAAGGAGGGAGCTCTCCAGAGGATGGTTGGACCTGGTTTAATGAAGATATCTAAAACCCTGGGGCTAAATGGCTCTCTGGAGCTGCCTCTGGAGATGCTCTGGGGCCACCCCCCTGCTCCACCCAGCAGGGGCACCCAGAGCAGGGGGCCCAGCAGCGCAGGGTCCAGGGGGGTTGGGAATCTCTCCAGAGCAGGAGACTCCACAGCCTCTCTGGGCAGCCTGGCACAGCCTCTGACANTCCAAACTGTTCTTCATGCCCCCCAGGAGCCCATGGGCTTCTTGCCCACCAGGGCCCATTGCTGGCCCTCGGGCACCTTGTTGTCCCCCAGCACTGCCAGGCCCTTCTCCTTGGAGCTGCTTCCCAGCAGGTGCCCCCTCCCCTGTCCTGGGGCAGGGGCTGCTCCTCCCCAGGTTCATGACCCTCCACTTGCTCTTGTTGAACTTCAGGAGGTTCCCTTCCCCTCAACTCTCCAGCCTGTCCAGGTCTCCCTGGGCAGCAGCACAGCTCTGGTGTCTCAGCCATACACAGTTTGACTGCTCTGCTTTTATTTCTCACCCCTAATGAGCTCAAACTTCTCCTGTTGTCACTTGTTGGTCAATACACATTTGAACTTTGCACATACCAATGAATCTCCTTTGGACTTTGAGTCAATCAAAGCTGCAGAGATGCTCCCAAGACAGCAACTGTGCCTGAGGAGGAGCAAGCACAGAGTAGCAAATGTCCTCTGCCTTTGTGCCACCCCCCATGACATTTATTTTCCTGCAGTTTGCTCGTGCAGATAAAGAAGGTGCAAAGTCCACCCTTGTCCTTGCAAGAGTTTCTGGAGACACTGGATTTTTTCCAGATTTTTCTAAGCTTTTGTCTCCGCAGGGCTTTTTATAACAACAGTCAATAAATATGAGTATTTAGCATCTGAAACAACACATTTCCTTCCTGTTGGTTCTCCCTGTGGATGCTGCATTTAATTTTCTTGTTGCCACGGGTGTTTTGGGACCGTAAGGATCTGGAATTGACTTGCAGCTCAGTGCAAGTATTTTGCCAACTGTTTGCTACAGATTCCCATAGCCGTGTCCTTTATCTTTGAAAATTGATGGTAAAAAGAGCTTGTTTCTTCTTTTGAAGGCAAAAGAAGTGTGTCAGACAGGCCTCAGGGTGAACAGCAGTTCTATTTCCACGCTTGGGGACCCAGCAAAAGGTAAGAGTTCCATTCAGATGACCAAGAGACCTGCTTGCTCTACTGGGTGTATCAACTCCTTCCAAAACAGAAGGAAAGGCCCAGAAAAAGCTTCCCTGGGGAATGTTATCATCCCTTCACCTCTCCATTTCAGCCTTTTTCACCCTGGTTCATACCAACCTTTGTCACCCAAGTGGCTTTTTGGCAGCTCTCCCCACCAGTTTGCTCTTCTGAGTCTGATTGCTGAGCTTTTGCCAAGAGTCCTGTTAATAACCAGAGCAGATCGTGATGTGTCAAAGCTTTTCTCAGTCTGTTCCTTGCCCAAAGGGCTGGGGCCTCAAAGATGGGTGGTGCAGAACACATAACTCAAAGAAATCCTTTCTACCAGAAGCAGAATGTCTCCCAGTGCTCACCCTGAAAGTCTTTGCAGGCCTAGACACCTAATTATTGAACAGTCAATGGCAGTGAATGCAAAACCAATTAAGAACAGGCCAAGGGGTGATGGATTTAGACTAAAAGAGGGAGACTCAGACTGGAGAGGAGGAGAAATTGGGGCTGAGGGTGGGGAGAGCCTGATGGGCTGAGATGAGTATTCTGAACAAACCATGTCCGAGGAGGCCTTGTCTCAGGGTAGAAGGTTCAGATTGGTATCTGGGATGCTGAAGAGCCAAGGAAAGGGCCAAGGAGGGTCTGTGCCATGCTCTTGTACCCTTGGAGCATGTTCCTCACGTATAAAGACTCACATTGCCTTTGTGTGACTCCTGATTGAGCAAAGTACCTGCCCCAGTCACAGTCTTGAACTGGAAGCCCATCACCAGAGCTTTCTAAAAGAGATGAGCCCCCTGCTCAGTGTGTTTTCATCAAGTGTGAGCAAACCTGACATTAGCTGAGCTGCTTCTCCCAGCAGAAACTCAAATTAACCCCTTTCCTAGAGCTGACTCTGAAGCAGAACACAGACCAAAGGAAAAAAGAAAAGAATTCAAAGTTTCACCCTTTTTACAACAGCAAATACTACACTGGTTTGCAGCTCTGGCTCTGCAGAGCTCCTGTTTCCTCAGAGAAGGTTCTCTATGTTTGTTTCTTTCTGTCAACTGGCTTTACTGGACAGATACTTCACCTTCCCCTGCTTTGTTTTCACAGGGGTTTATATTTCCAGGTACGCAGACTGTCTGCAGCCAAGACCCTGGTATCATGGCAAATCAGGCTATATTGTCATTTGTAAGCTAATTAAGGTAAAATTAATGTTTTCTTTTTTCTGTGGAAGGGTTTTCAGAAGCTACTGTACAGCACAAGTGGTTTTAAAGACATCTGTGCCCATCAGTGGGCTGTCAGATCAGCTCTGTGGAGATACTTTTCACTATGGGATGTGTCAGGGTTTGACCAGTGGCCAGCAGGGCAGCAAATGGTACAGAGGACCTTCCAAATTCCATCACTGAGATCAGAAATTCCCCCATAGTCACCTTTTTCCCTGGGCTCTGGTGTGTTTTGGGGGCTTGAGGGGGGAGTCCTAAGCCTGCTCAGATCACAGCCCTGTTTTCTTCCCCCGTGGGGCTGCTGTGTGGCCCCTTCCTCCCCTTCCCACTGGCTCTTGCTCTCTGTAGCTGGCACCACGAACAGGAGTTTGCTCTCCTGAGCAGAGCAGATTTGTCTGCTGTGCTAAACTAGGACGACTCCTTTGGAAGGGCACAAAGGCACAAAAATTCCCTCACAACGGTGAGGAGTGCGAGGCTGCCAGCAGAACTTTCTGCAGGGAAAAGAAGGACTCGGGGCTCTTTTAAAATAAGTTTCTGCAAACAATTGTGTGTATTCATGTCCTTCACATGAAGAAGTGGGGCCAGGGGAGCCCCAGCAATGCTGGGAGGGCTGGAACCCCTCTGCTGGGAGCCAGGCTGGGAGAGCTGGGGGGGTTCAGCCTGCAGAGGAGAAGGCTCCAGCTGGGGAGACCTTCTGGGGGCCTTTCAGGCCTTCAAGGGGCTGGCAGAAAGATGGGGNGTCCATTTTCTGGCACAGGGGAAGGTCAGGGCAGTATCTGAGAACCACACAGCCAGCTTTACCTGCCCATCTCCCGGCTACGACTGCCACGTCGCCGTCAGCGGAAACAACAGCCCAGCACAGAGCAGCCACTGCCAGGCCTTCACGCAGAGCCAGGTACTGGTTTACAGCAGCTTTTACTCTCTTGTGAGAAACAAGGTGCTGGCCCTGCTGCCTCGCTCGCTCCTCACCTCGGTTTATTTCATCTCTCTTTCCCTTCTCACCCCAGTATTACGTGTATGAAGTGTCCGATGGCAGCGCTGCCGAGCGGCCCAGGCAGATCTGCCCCTACATAGTCCTCTCCTGCCAGTACAGGGAGCCAAAGGAGATGCCTGTCTTAGCCAGAGAGAGCCTGTAAGCAACTCCCTGTCCTTCCAAAAGACCCAGTTGCATTTTTGGGGCTGTTTTTCTTTTTCCCATTGCTAAATATTCCTCTCTTTTTTCTTCCTTTTCTCTAGACCTGAGCTTAACCACAAAGGTAGGAGCAGGTGATGGTTGGTTTTGTTTTAGACATGTACCTTTCTGTGCTTGCCCTCCTCTCTGGCATTCTCTGAGTCCTTCTCCCTTTTGCCTGCAGCATTCTACTGTCCATGGAGGGGGCAGCTCTCCATCCGAGGACAACTTCTCTGCAACATCGCCCTGAGGACTCCGTACAGCTCCACGATTCCAGCCCAGCTGTGAGTTGACCCTTTCTCTCCTTTCTGTGCAGTTTGTGGAGTGAGAAGCACTAAACCTTCATGTGTCTCTGAACCAGAGCAGCTCAGGGGTGAGTGGGAGGCCTGTAGCTCCTGGTGTTCCCAGGGGTCACTGCTGCGTCCAGTCTTGTTCAGCATCTTTGTCAGTGACCCAGATGAGGGGACTGAGTGGACCCTCAGCCAGTTTGGTGATGATACAGAACTGGGAGAGGAGTGGCTGAGATATCAGAGCTCTGCTGGTGTTCAGTGAGATCTGAGGAAGAGTGTGGCAGCAGGTTGAGGGAGATGCTTCTGACCCTCTGTGCTGCCCCAGTGAGGCCACAACTGGAGTTCTGGCCTCCCCAGTTCAAGACAAGGAGCTACTGGAGAGGGTCCAGGGGAGGCTGCAGAGCTGCTGAGGGACTGGAACATCTCTGGGCCAGGCCAGGCTGAGAGCCCTGGGGCTGTGCAGCTGGAGAGGAGCAGCCTGAGAGGGGAGCTGAGCAATGCTGAGCAAGAGCTCAAGGGCCCTTGAGGGGGCCAGAGGATGGGGCCAGACTCTGGTCAGTGGTGCCCAGCCCCAGGACAAGGGGCACCAAGGGGCACCAGCTGGAGCCCAGGAGGTTCCCCCTGAGCAGGAGGAGCAAGTTCTTTGGGGTGAGGGGGTGGGAGCCTGTGCCAGGCTGCCCAGAGAGGCTGTGGAGTCTCCTGCTCTGGAGAGATTCCCAACCCCCCTGGAGCCTTCGCTGCTGGGCCCCCTGCTCTGGGTGCCCCTGCTGGGTGGAGCAGGGGGGTGGCCCCAGAGCATCTCCAGAGGGCCCTGCCCACCCCACCCTGCTGGGAGCCTGTGAAACCAGTTCCCAGATTGTCACAGTGGCAAGTACAGTATTGAGGTAACTAGGATTAAAAAAAAACTATTTAAAATCAGCAGTCAGCAGCCAATCAGCAGAGGCAGCATCTGAAACAGCGAGTGACAGGCAGTAACACAGACACCAGGATCAGTGTTTGGAGGTGTTTACAAACAGGATGCTCGAACTGGCCAAATGCTGAGCAAGTTGCACCTTCTCCAGCCTTCTCCACAGCTGCTTTCTCTGGTTTCACAGCGACAGGGTAACCAAGACTCTTTGCTCTGCTTTAATCCTCAGAGCTTTTTATGCTTCTGATCTCTCCATTCCCTGCGTTATCCCCACAGGCCTCGCAACCTGGACATCAACCATGTCATGGGTTTGTCTGACTTGAAGAAAAGATTACCAGAAGCTGCATTTGGGAAAAGAAATTACATGGAGAATGAAGGTGGGTGTGCTGAGTACCCTGTGTGTGCTGAGCCACAGAAGCTGTCACGGGGGGCTGAGGGGTCTAATAGTAGAGCCAGAAGGGCTCCCCTGANATCCTTAGCTTCCAGGCAGATGGACTCAGGATAGCTCCAGGGCAGAGAACTCAACTGCAATAAGAATCCCAACTACCAGCTTAGGAAACCTTGATGAGTTCTGCTTAGAACCCAGTGCTTCCACCAATTGCATGCTCACCATCCTGGTCCAGGAGCACGTGTTTGTTCAGAGTTCAGGCAAGAGATGTTATTTCAACACTGAATTCTCTCTCTTTTGTCTGCAGTTTGCTTTCAGGGTGTTTATTTCAGTCTGTATGAAGTAGAAATTTCAAATAAGGATCAATATAAAATGGACCAGTTAGTAGAAAATCTAAAGGAAAAGGACTTGGTAAGTATTTGGAAATGTTGTTTTGAGAAGAAAGCAACTTTTTAAATGAGCTCTTGAAACTTTGGGTAAATTAATTCACAGATTCTGAAGTAATGGGAAATGGAGTGAATTTCCCTGCTCTGTGTGGTGTTTTCCTGCTGTGTTATTCTCAAACATGATTTAGTCTTTCTATCTATAAACTGTTGACAAGATTTTGCCCACTAGGAGCTGGGAACTGATTTTGAGGGGGAGCAGAAGGCCTTATACCAGTCAAACCTATTCTTTGGCTGTGTTTATGGCAGATGAGATCATTTTATTCTCTTTATTAACCATTTTCCCCCTTGCACTGCAAACAACATGTGGGGAAGGACTGTAAGGGGCTCTTAACATATTAAGAAAGCAGAAGCAAAATCCCATAATGCCAAAATGATAATTACTCAGCCCAAGGCATTAGCTGGCACGTGCCTGCCTTTGCTCGTGGCTGAAAAAATATCAGCTGGATACTCACAGTTGTGCTGCCAAAACCTCCTGGCCTTCCAGGAGCTCTGAGGATGTTGAGATTTATCTGGTTTTTAATGGGGAATTGTGATATATTACCTGATGTACCTGATATAATGGCAGCCTGCTGTGGGGTTTTGGGGCCAGACTCTGGTCAGGGGTGCCCAGGGACAGGACAATGGGCACCAAGGGGCACCAGCTGGAGCCCAGGAGGTTCCCCCTGAGCAGGAGGAGCAAGTTCCTTGGGGTGAGGGGGTGGGAGCCTGTGCCAGGCTGCCCAGAGAGGCTGTGGAGTCTCCTGCTCTGGAGAGATTCCCAACCCCCCTGCCCCTTGTGCTGCTGGTCCCCATCTTTCTGACAGGCCCCTTGAAGGCCTGAAAGGCCCCCAGAAGGTCTCCCTGGAACCTTCTCCTCTCCAGTCTGAACCTCCCCAGCTCTCCCAGCAGAGGGGTTCCAGCCCTCCCAGCATTGCTGGGGCTCCTCCTATTTCTCCAAGCTGCATTTATGCAGCAGAGATTCTGCCTCTTATCCCTTCTCTGCTGGCTTGAGACAACCAAAGCAAAGAGCTACTGTTCCATCCAGCAAATATTACACTGAAATTGTTCAGCATTTCCAAAGCTGGGGTGGAGAAGTGAGGCTGCAGGCCTCACTCCAATCCTCTGTTACTTTGGAACGTCTCGAATGGGATCCGTGAAGTTCCAGAGGGCACTAGAAGCCCTGGGGGGTTGGTTATTCAGTTCCTGTACATTGCCAGAGAAGATGGTGTCTGAATGGAAGAAAAAGATCCAAATGGGCATCCCCACAGAGGGAGAAGCCATCCAGGTCAAGCTCTGTGATGAGCCATCAAGCAGCACCCAGACACAAGAAATAAAATGCACGTGAGCTTTTTAGACCTGCGGGCACCCAGCTCTGGGACAGTCACTGGTGTCACTTAGACTCAGTGTATTTTTTTTTCTACATATTTGTTGATACTGATGCTGCAAACAAGCAAAGCACACGTCCTGGACTCCAGTCAAACTTGTGGCTGGAGCAGCTGGTTGTGTTTTGTCTCGTGCTGGTGTCCAGCTTCGCTTTTCCAGCTGAGAAAAACCTTCCCTTTTTGGTCTGTGGAAAGCAATTCCCAGCTGAGATGCCCAGATGAACCAAGTGGTTGAAACTCGTTGGTTAATTACCACTGGTTTGGTTAAGCATCTTTCTTTATTTTCAGGACCAGAGGGGGAGGAATTTGAGAGCTGAATAATGGTTACAGGTCTCAGTTGACCCCAGTGGCACGAAACCAGCGGTGTCCTCAGCAGGGCACGAGCTGGTGGCATTGGCACAAGTTCACCAGCAGCTGGGGCTCGTTGCCAGCCACGCTGAGCCATGCAAACTGTGCCAAGGAGGAAGGGGAGTGGTGGCCCTAACTTTGTACGTGTTTGTTGTAGGCAATCATCAAATATTTGCAAGATCAAGGAGTTCTTATCCTCCTCGCGTCCTCTGCCTTGGCACGAGATGATGGTAAGGTGTCTGCTTAAACACCCCGCTCTGCTTTCGGGATGGAGGGTGGGCATCCTTGCTCTGAACAAAACCTGGTGCTTCCTTTTCATAGGGTTTGACCCCAAGGAGCCTGTCAGCCTCCTGGCCCTGTTTCTGTTCACCTCATCCCGGTCGGTGTGCATGAGAGGTAGGGAGCTTCCCTCTGCTGGCTTCAGACGCTGCGCTTCGGGTGTGGGATCCTCCTCACGGACACGTTCCTCTTGGAGAGCTGATTCCTCTGCTCAGAACCACCTAAAGGGTGGGAAAAGAGGAGAGAGAAGTCCCAGCTCACCGGCTATGCTGCATTTCAAACCATTCTCCACCCAGTTCCCTGCCTCTCCCATTCCCAGCCCATCCTTTCTGCCGGGCAGGTAGTTGATGGGAGTGACAAATAATTACTTTTCTCCCTCCCAGGGGATTTTCAGCAGCATCCACTCCCTGGACTGTCTTATATATGCACAGGGAAGTCTGAATTCTGCAGAGCCAGCCTTGCCTCCCTAAAGGGTGTGCTGGGGCTGTGCTCAGGGGAGTGAAACAACTCACAGCACTTGCTGGACCCTGCATGGAGCTGATGCTGATGTTTTCCTAAACCAGCAGGAAAAAACCCCGCGCTAAAAAAGAAGGGAATTGTTCTCTGCTGAGATGACAAGTGAAACAGACTCCCTGGAAGGTCACTGCTGGTGTGGGGAGGGAGAGGGGAGGTGGAGAAGGGGCATTGCTCCCTAGCAGCAGCGAGGAATTGGAGGTGCAGTTGCTTTGTGTGACATCTCTCCTGGCAGACCCGTGAATGCTGGTGGCAGAGCCGTGGTGACTGGTCAAGGGGTGTGACAGAGGAGGGAGGGGGATGGAGTTGGGAAAACCAAGGTGCTCAGCTGCCATCAAGTAA
Source organism: Chloroceryle aenea (assembly GCA_013399075.1). NCBI lineage: Eukaryota > Metazoa > Chordata > Aves > Coraciiformes > Cerylidae > Chloroceryle > Chloroceryle aenea. The sequence continues at coordinate 18,856 of VWZY01000492.1, forward strand.
GTCATGGCTCGGGGGCCTGGCTGTTTGCAGCCCCAAAAAATGCTTTTTTACATGCAGAGCTAACATAAAGATTGCACAGTTTGGGCCCCTCACTCCCAGCAGGAGCTGGAGGGGCTGGAGCGTGGCCAGAGAAGGGCAAGGGAGCTGGGGAAGGGGCTGGAGCACAAGGGGGGTGAGGAGCAGCTGAGGGCCCTGGGCTCCATCATCTTAAGGGCCTTTTCCAACCTAAGTGATTCTACCATTCTAACCTGTAGATCTTTAAACAAGAATGAACTTCAGCCTCTGTTGGTTTTGCCTTTTTTTTTCTGTTTCCAATGGCTTTTTGCTGCCCTGCCTGTGTGGAAATACTCACACTACAGTTTCCTCTTGTGGACATAAAGGAATCTCCTGCTCTGCCTCTCCTGGATAGCTTCATCCGCGTACCTCCTGCTGCACCCACTCCACCAGCAATCCTTCCAGATCCCCGAGCAACATACAAACGGGGACTTTTGCATAACTTCTGGCTTGCTTTTTGTGGAGTCATCCCAGGGACAAGCCAAGAGCCTGTTCCTGCCAACACCTGCTGGTATTTCAGTCAGCCTCTGTGTGACGTGAGCGATGGCCAGCGGAGCTCCACCGGACATCTCCCCGGAGGAGAACCAGTAAACCAGCCGACCAGGACCCACTGGCTCATCCAAGTGTGGATTGCTTTGCCTTTTTCAGTGTTCCAGCTATAAATTTTCTCCTTCAGGATACAAAGTGGGCTTGTAAGTCAGGTGATGGTAACTTGGCAGTGCGAATGTCTTCGATGCCTCAATTCAGCCAACGTAATTTGGTGGACGTGCTGCTGGTGGCTGCATTAATATGGCAACTTCTCTAGTTTCTTTTCTAGGTGTAGGAGGGAAACGGGCTCCTCCTGAGGCAGACAGAAGGTTAAAAGTGGGATCAGATTGTTGCTGTGATGCCTCAAGTTGGGTGGGGTGAAGGGGAAGAATACCTGGAGAGCAGCCCAGGAGCTGACCACCCAAATACTGAGATCTTGCTGACTCGCCTGCAACGGGCAGAAAACACCCTCCAGAGCTGAGGGATCTGTTCCTGAAGGGCTGACTGTGAGCTCTGTGTGCTGGGGGAGCACAGAACAGGGCGAGAAGGGATTTATCTTTCTAAGAGGGTTATTGTGGAAGAAGTTGGTGGAGATAGGAGAGGGCACCGGGCATGAGGAGCAGCCCAGAGTGCAGACGGTGCAAGCGGGCGCTTGGCAGGAAGGTTTGAGGCTCTAGCAGATGTTGCCTGTGACTGGTGGTGATGCTAAAGAGGAGGTGAAGAGGCAGGGGGAGAGGATAACCATGAGTAAAAGCTCAGCATTGTTACGTGTTGCCATCTGATGGCTTCCAGATGTCCTCCCTCTGGTGCCAGCAGGACTCCTACACGTGCTGGCCCGGTCTGTCTCTGCGAGCAGCATTACCCCAGCCAGCCTCAACTGTCCCCTGGCTCCAAGTCCTCATCCTGCTGGGGTTAAAAACCCTTTCTCCTTTAAGGCTTCTCCTTTCTATGAAGTTAAGCAGAGCCAAGCAGCATTTTGGGCTTGAAAAGGGACGGTCGCCGAGGACAGCAGGGGCGATGTGAAGAGTAAAGAAGGACGGACGGAGTCGTTTGAAGTCGCTCAGCTCAGACTCGAAGCGTGACTAATGTTTCCCGTTTCGAAACAAACGGCCTCTGACTCCGTTCCCTTCCTGCCCAGACAGCCGTCGGGAGGAATGCAGGGCGGGCGCAGGGAGCCCGCTGTGAGGACGTGTGGCAGGAGAATTCCCAAGTAGGCGGCTGGGACCTGGCTCGCGGGACGTCTGGGCTCGCCGGGAACAAGGACCAGCGCTGCCAGTGCGAGGCAGGGCCGATGGGAGAAGAAAATCAGACGTCTGGGAGAAAGGGGGCGGGGAGAGAAGAGCTTTTGCTTTGCTGGGAAGAAATGTGACGGGGAAGGGTGCTGGAATTGTCAGCCTGGCCCTGCAGCCAAAAGCAACCTCGGAATTGGATCGTAACAGGCAGACCCGCGGGTGCAAAGCGCTGGTATTTGGCTGCTGGGTTGCAGCGGAGGAAGCTGGATACGTCTGGCTCGTGCAGAAGGGAAGCTCAACTAACAGGCTCTGCATATCACACCAGCTCTCTGGGCGTTTCCAGACACCAAGAGGATGCTGCTGTGCCGAGCAGAGCCTGCTCCCGCGGTGACACCAGCGAGGGCGGGCACCTTGGGACTCCTCCATCCCTACTGGGGCCTTAACACGATGAACGTTGATCCTGCTGAGAAGATAAACACCATTTTCAGCAGGATCAGTCCTCCAGCTTTAGAATATCACCCAAGGGTTCGTGTTATTTATTGATAGGGTCCCCAGATCTTCTTCCAGGACATTAATGGGGTGTCTTCCAGTGAAGGGCATCCAGCCACTCCCACAGGAGGAGCTGCTGGCAGTCACATCTGAACAAAGTGTAAACAACACAAGTGATCTGAAAATGGTGCTGGTCTAGACACCCTGCAGGGATAAAACCCTAACCTTAAACAAGTTAAAAACCCAGCCAACCAAAAGAACCCCATATATTTTCAGAGCCCTCCCTGTCCTAAATGTGGGATGTAATGAGAGTTGCTGGAGTGAAGTGACTTAGGCCGCTTGTGCGTGTGATCTCACCCTGTAATTTCCTGCAGACCCAGGCTGGCTGATACCAGAACAGCCTTTCATCTTAATTCATTCCACTTCTGACTCCTCCATGCAATTCTTTTTTACTTTCAGCAGCAACAAGCATCCATCAAACCACCCCCCGGGGGGTTAGCTTTCCGTCGGTCGGCTTCTGGGGTTTTTTCAGAGCTTTTGTGTTCCCTTCGTGTGTGACGTGGGGAATTGAATCCTCTTTTAATGTGAGTAAACTTTTATTCTTTTCCTCTTGCAGCTGAAAAGCACGATCCAAAAGATGAAAGGGAAGACAGTGAGATCTCCTTAAAAATCACCTCGGTTTTGCCTGGACTCCGCTATGCCTTACAGAAAGCCACCAGTTCTTCATGGGGGGACTCAGCTGGTACCAGTGCACGTATCAAACAGCACTTCCAGGAATATGCAAAGCTCAGTCGGAACACACAGCCCACCTCTGGCCACAACAGCAAAGTTCCCTTTTCTTCCCTCCTCTCTCCAGCCGAGGATGAATGGATTAATCCTTTCAGAAAACACTTGGAGAGGTCTCTCTCCCAACTCCGGCGTTACCTCTCCAATCCCAGCAGCTATACTCTGGGAATGTCAGCTGCTTTAGGATGTCTTACTGGTGCTGCTCAGTCTCTTCACTGCGATTCGGAGGTGGATTGCCAAGCGGAGTCTTCAGCTCGACCACCAGGCCCTGTTCTTCTCCACGCAGCAGTGGGAACAAAAGCCAAGAGTGAAAACCCAACGGTGGGGCTGGAGCAGAGCGGTGAAGGGCCCACGAAAGATGTCAGCTCAACTGGCAAGCTGTGGGTGCAGCAGGGTAAGAGGAAATCCAGCCGAGCTGTTGTGACCAGCACCAGGAAGAAATGGTCACCCCTCAAGATGCAAAGGCATCCTATGGGGGATGGTGGCAGGAACAGGAAAGCAACCAAGAAGAAGAAAATCAACATTGCTTTCTCTTTCCCTAAAAAAACAGGGCTCACGGCCAATTCCAGCGAGCCTATGCTCAAATTAGCCAATCTGCAGTTTCCACACAGAAGGAAAAGAGGTAAGTGCTGTAGAAATGTCTTCCTCCAGCTTCTCCGGGGTCTCCAAATGGGTTACTCAGGCTTCACTGGGAGCCATGTCCTCTCTCTATCCCTGCCCGGGGTGCCCAGAGCAAACGGGTATCTCCTGAGAGCATCTAAATCAGCCACTGGAATGGGCTCCCCAGGGAACTGGTGGAGTCCCCAGCACTGGCCACTTTACAGGTTCAACCAAGTAAACCTTAAAATTCTGGGCCAGCTTGTCCAGACCGAGCTTTTGCCAGGAAAGGTTGGACCAGATGATCCTTGAGGTCCCTTCCAACCTTGTATTCCATGAAAAAGGTTTGTGATGATGTCTCCACAGCCACTTGTTCAACCTGGGAAGGATCCCAGGGCTGTGATGGGATTTCAGTGCAGGTGCCTGAACCTCAGTGCAATGGTCTGTGCTGTTGCCTTCCTTTGCTTATGGGTGACTGCTCACTGGGGCATCAGCCAGGTTACAGTCATTGCATCCCATGTCCACTCACCCTTGGTGGCTCAGGCAAGGAACAGTTGCCAAAGCCACAGTCATTACAGGCTCCCCAGATAAGCAGTTGTCCTGTGTGCTCACGTTGGGACTCCCTGAGAGTCAGCATTCCTGCTGTGGCCCGAAGGAACCAAGCACGAGATCAACCTCACCCAGCTTACTCTTCTGAAAGCTGGTATCTGGCCTGAGCTGCTCATCTGAAGTGTCTTCAGTGGCATAAACTGTCCCCTGAAGGCTCCTGTCTTGCCACAGAGGATAGACTAAGCCACTCCTGATGATTCTCAACCTCAGTGACAAAACGTGACCAAGAACATCCAGAGGAACCTCTCCTGGCATCGACCTCCGTCGCGGGTAGCGGCAGCGACTGTGGAACGGGCTGTGCAGTGCAGGAGGTGGCACGGGGTCTGCCCAGTGGCCAGGGTATACCCACTGTGGGCCAAAGGCAGCTCTGATTCACAGCCCATCAAGCTCTGTCCTGGAGCAGTGAGTGACATTGCTGATGGATCTGGGAGAGGTTCTTGTGGGCTTCTTGGAGAGGTAAAGTGCAGAGTGTGCCAGGCAGGGATTAGAGGGACTCATCCCCCAAGAACACCTCTTGTAGGTGAGGAAAGCAGCCTTTTAATGAGCTCAGGAAGTGATGCTTAATTGTTAATAACTGGTCACTCTGGCACCAGTGACAAACCCATTTGTGAGATCAGATCCATAAATCCAGTTGCCAAAGGCTACTCCGATGGTTTCTAAAGCTGTCCTTCTGCACCCCTTCACAGTTTCCATTACTCCTTTTTCATCCAAATACATCTCCTACCACCCCAAATGCCCTCCCTTCTTCCCCTCTCCCAGGTGCAGAGGTGCTGTCTGCAGAATTCGTGCACAAAACTCAGTCTGAACCACTTCAGAAGGAAACCTCAGCTCCCGACCCTCCTGCCTCGGAAACAAAGAGACCAAAGACACTGAAGAACCCAGACATGAAAAAGGTTCCTGTCACTGTCACGAAGCTGGAGAAAAGCAAGACACTAAAAAGTGTGGTGAACAGCCCGTGGAAACCTGCAGCCAAAAAGCAAGCAGATGGTGGTAAGAGCCCTGCTCCCTGTGGAAATCTTCCCTCTCAAATTCAGGCTGTGGAACATCCCAGGCAGGGCATGACCAGATGATTGGAACAGTGCCTTTGGTAGCAGCCAGAGGGACTTGTGACACTTTAGTGCTGAGGTTCTGAGGTCTGAGTGCTGCTGCAGGCAGCCGGTGACTTGTTGGAGTGTAAAACACAAAGGGGAGGGTGAAATGTGCTGTTAGAGGTTGTGCAAACTGCACGGGGTCTCTTCTGAGTCCCTTCAGGTTGCATCCTGGGCAAACTGCTGGGATCACTTAAAAAGCCTGATTTTATATTGCTGAGCTCACAGGGCTGTACAGCCAGCAGGAGCAGGGCAGGGACCATCCCCNGTCCCAGGCTGCCCAGGGCAGGGGGGGAGTCCCCGTGACCCCTTGAGGGGTTTCCAAGCCCCCCATGGAGCTGTGGTGCTGAGGGCCAGGGGTCAGTGGTGCCCTGGCAGTGCTGGGGAATGGTTGGCCTTCGTGATTTGAAAGGTCTCTTCCAACCCAAAGGATTCTCTCATTCTGTGATTGTAACCTCTGCTCGTAGCCAGGGTCTGCCTGGATTTTCAGTCGGTCGTTACAAAAAGAGCCGAATTGTTGCAGCCAGACTGCAGCAGGTTCTGGAGGCACTGAGGACAGCCCCTGAGCAGAGCATCTGCAGGTGCTGGCCCAGAGTCTGCTCTTAAAGTGAGCACCAGTGTTCCAATGCCAAAAGAAATGCTGGAACAGGAGAATCATTTTCTGTTCTTTTGTCGTGTTTTCTCACACCTGCTCTTTGCTGGCCTTTTCCAGATCTGTCCCTGGTGCTTCTTCCTGGGAGAGGTGGAGGCTTTAACCTCCTCACCTCAGTTCATCCTTTTTTCATTGTCTTTTATCACCACGTGCTCCTAAAACGTGGCACTTCCCATCAGCATCCGTGTACCAAAACATCACCCCTCCTTCTCTTGTCCCATGGAGGTTCCAAGAGCAGATCCGACTGGTGTTCTGGTATCAGATGGGTCCTCCTGAACTCCAGGATCCTCCACAAATGCACAACATCATTGTTTAGCATCAAAAACTTCTCAATTTATTGGCCTTACTCCACACTTCTCAAGGGAATTGATGTGCCATGTTGGACATGAGGACAGATGTGATTTAATCAGGTTTTACCTGAAGAGAGAGAGGTTTTTGTGCTGGTTTTTAGTAGAAGGCATTAACCTTTAATGTTTTTATTCTGTTCTTACAAACGAGGGGCTTGAGCCACGGGGGAGGGATGTCTTTAACATTGAGAACAAAGTAAACACTGATTTGCTGCTTCTGGAAGCTTCAAAGTGTGTGCTGAGGGGGAGAGGGTGTGCAGTGGGAAACGTGAGGTGGGGTTTTTTTCCTCTGGTTGGTTGGTTTCTGCACCTGCAGATTCTTGAAAGCATAACAGGGGGGTTTATCTGTGAAGATTGCAAATAAGCAGAAGAAAAATTAAAGAAAAACAGACCAAAAGAAAAAAAAAGGGATTTAGGAAACACCTCAGAATCTCTCAGCTTGTATTTAAGTCACCAAACCACCCCGTGCACAGAGGCCAAGTTTGGTCACTCCTCACCCTGTGCCTTCTGAGAATAAATGAATAAAGTCGCCGAGATTCTCAACTCTGGATCGTTTTATAGTAGCCATGGCCTGCATGGCTGTGGGAAACGGGTTGGTTTTCTCCTCAAGTGTGGAAATTCCATGTTTTTCCTGCCAGCCTGCTGTGTACCCTTTCTCAAGGCAGAGCTGTGTGGCCTTTGTTAATCCTCTGCCTTGGTTTTTCTCCCGCAGAGCGGAAGGAGCCGTTGTCCATCCTCCCAAGCGCCGTCCCCTCCCAAACGAGGGAGGTGTATCCAGGCAGGGTTGCTGAGCAAGCTTTTGATCCCAAGGGTGACAACTACGAACCCCACGCCTTGAACTTGCTGGCTGACCTGGCTCTGGGGTCGTGTCTTCCTTCGTTCATCGCCAGGGACAGCGAGACGATGCCTGTGCCCTGCAGTCCCTCCAGCGACTCGAAGGAGCAGCAGGGGCACTGCAAGCACAGATCCTTGCACGTCGCTTCCGACCACGAGTACCACAGGGTAGAGAAGCTTGCAAAGGAAGCCACCTCTCCTAGCAAAGCATCTCCGAAACACAAGCTTCCTCCCTCTGAAAAAACAGACTTAAACCACTTGGCTTCTATCCCCAGTGAGAAAAACCCTGGGGTTTTCAACCAGAGCCCCAGCCCTGCAAAACTCCCCACGGAACCTCCAGCTGAGACTCAAGAAGCTGCTGAGATGACCAAACGCTCCTTCATCGCCGCCGAGCACTCGTACGCCTCGCAGATGCCTGAGCACTCAAAGAAACACGTGTATCCCCGAGGTGCCCCCTACTATGGACCAGCACCTTCCAGAAACGGCACCAGGAACCCCCGAGTGGGTCCCCTGGTTGGGAAAGTCCTGCCTTTCCGTCACCAGCAGAGCAGCAGCCACCCGCAGCGGCCCGTGGAAGCCGTGGCGACCAGGCGCAGGAGCGGCCCGCTCTCCGCCAGCCCCAAGGAGGATTTCAGCAAGTCCCACGCAGTCAACATCTGTGGCAAGTCCCTGAAGGTGACGTGCCGTTGGGAGGCAGAGTATCGCTTCCATTTGGACAGCAGGTACACCAACGATGCCCTGGAGAAAACCGTCATCCGGGCCCTGCACGGGTAAGTCGCTCTGGATTGGTGTCTGAGGGAGATGCCTCTTGCTGGACTTCTGGAGAGCTTCCTTTGCACTTTACTATTTATTTTTGCTTTGCTTTGCGTGTTTTTTTCCTCATGCTCACATGGTCAGTTTTGCTGTGCTAAAGTGGCTGTGTCTTCCCTGGGGAGAAGGACTTGGGGGTGCTGGGGGGAGCAGCTGGAGCTGAGCTGTCNATGGTTTGAACTGGCAGAGGGAGCTTGAGAGTGGAGAGGAGGAGAAATTGTTGGTGCTGAGGGTGGGGAGAGGCTGTCCCAGGCTGCCCCGAGAGGTGGTGGCTGCCCCATCCCTGTCCCCATTGCAGGGGAGGTGGCCGGGGCTCTGAGCACCCCGCTCTGGCTGCAGATGGCCCTGTCCCTGCAGGGTGGGAGGTTGCACCAGGTGACCTTGCAAGGTCACCCAAAGCAGTCTGTGATCCTTATGGCTCTGCAGCTAGAATTGGTACCTAGAGCCATGAACCCAAGTCCTCCTTGGTGAGTTTCTGTTTTTTTTTTGACAAGCCAGAAACCTCATCAAGTGACCTGTGTCTGCCAGTGGGCATTTGCAGCCCCCTCCCACTGTCACTTAGCACCACAGGGAACCAGGAGGTGAGTTACCTTGTGCTAGTCAAACACAGTGAGGATGAAGATGTTTCAGCCTGTGTTTCCCTTCTCTTCCAGGCCCTGGGACCCTGATCTGCCTGACGACGTAGAAGAGATGAAGCTGATACTTCACATGTGGGTGGCTCTTTTCTACAGCAAACCCAGCAAACTGCTGAGCAACACGAGGAAGGTGGTGGAGCACAGCAACCCCAAGAAGTATGTCTCAATAAACAGCACTGGGGACTTTTTTGAGCTGAGTGATGATGGTGAGGACTGTTTTGGGTTGGAGACATACCCTGCAGACTCTCGGTCAGACCCTGACCAGACTCCCAGCAGCTCTCTGGATCTCAGCACACGTCGCCAGGGCCCTTTCCACCCAGAGGAGAGCCCTGCAGACTCTCAGACCGATGCTGATGGGACTCATGGTGTTGTGGATAGTACTGTATCATCATCTTCAGGGGAGCTGCCCTGTGGGGAGGAGGAGCCTTCCTCCACCAGCTGTCCTGAGAGCCTTTCCCTCCTGGATGAGAGCCTGGTGGTGAATGATGGGCAGCCAGGAGCTGGTGCTGAGGAGCATGTGCGTGATGTCTCCATGATCACTGCGGTAAGAGCTTGGGGTTGGGTGACACAAGACAGCAGGGCACACGTGCATTTTAAATGGAATTGTTTTAGTTGGAAGAGACCTTTAAAATCAAGTCCAACCATGGCCCCGGCACTGCCAGGGCACCACTGCCCCCTGGCCCTCAGCACCACAGCTCCACGGGGGGCTTGGAAACCCCTCCAGGGGTCACGGGGACTCCCCCCCTGCCCTGGGCAGCCTGGGACAGCCCTGGACAGCCCTGCAGGGCTGGGGGGAAGAAATTGTTCCTCTTGTCCAACCTCAACCTGCCCTGGGGCAGCCTGGGCCAGGGTTTTTTAATTGTTTTTTTACAGTTTCTACACTCTGCAGATGGTCAGGAGCAGAGAGACTGTGGTAAATATAAACCATGAGTGTCTGCTGACATTTTTCAAGCCTGAATTCTTGAACTAAGTTCCTTAAAAATATCCACTCTAAAAAAGTGGGCAGCTGCCATAAGGCTGCAACTTGGGGACATTCAGAAGAGTGTGGGCAGCAGGGTGAGGGAGGTTCTCCTCACACTCTACTCTGCCCCAGTCAGGCCACCTTGAGAG
>VWZY01000493.1:17908-33317 GCA_013399075.1 Chloroceryle aenea
GTTTAAGGAAAGGCTGGATGTGGTACTTAATGACATGGTCTAGCTGGTGTGGTGGTGGGACATAGGCTGGACTTGACAATCTCAGAGGTCTTTTCCACCTTCAATAATTCTGTGATTCTGTGATCTCAAGTTGGAAGGCACTCATAAGGATCAAGCTCAACTCTTTGCTTCTCACGGGACTACATAAATTAACCATAGGACTAAGTGTGTTGTCCAGATGCTCCTTGGACTCTGACAGATTTGATGTCATGACTGCTTCCCCAGGGAGCCTGTTCCAATCACCCTATCAGTGACGAACCTTTTCCTAATGTTCAGTCTGAACTTCACCTGATGTAGCTTCATTCCATTTCCTCATTTCCTATCACTGGTCATTAGAGAGAGATCGGCACATCCTGCTCCACTGATTTTCTTGATGCAGCAGCAGACTAAAATGAGGCCTCTCTTCAGCTTTCTTTTTTTCCAGGCTGAACAAATCAAATGATGTCAGACACTCCTCCATAAGTCTTGCCCTCAAGGCTTTTCACTATACTGGTACCCTCCTCTGGACACACTAATAGTTTAATGTCATTCTGATATTGTTGCACTGAAAACTGAATGCAATACTCAAGGTAGAACCACACCCATGCAGTCTAAAGTGGGACAATCATCTCTGTCAAACAGCTAACAATGCTGCATTTGATGCATCCCAGGACACAGTTGACCCTTTTGGCTGGCAAGAGAAGCTGTTGACTCATATTTAATTTGCCATCAACCCAAGCCTCCAGATCTCTTTCCATGGCATTCCTCTCCAGCCTCCCATCCCCCAGTTTGTACATATCACCAAGATTACCCCACCTCAGGTGGAGAATCATGCACTTGCTCTTGTTAAATTTCATATGGTTGTTGATTGCCCAGCTCTCTAATCTATCTAGATCTCCTTGTAAGGCCTTTCTACTCTCAAGGAAGTCCACAGCTCCTCCTGATTTAGTATCACCAGCAAATTTAATGTACATTCAACTGCATTCAGATCAGTTATGAAAACATTAGAGTACTGTCCCTAAAAATTGAGCCCTGGGAGACCTACTGATAACTGACCACCAGCCTGTTGTAACCCCATTTACTATAACCCTTTGAAGGTTCCCTGTTAGCATTTTATTTACTCAACATATTATGGACTTGTCTAGCTGTGTGCTGGACATTTCATCCAGAAGGACACTTTGAGAGACAGTATCCAAAGCTTTGCTAAAATCCCAAAACAGGACATCTACTGTTTTTCCTTGGCCAACTAGTTGGGTGACCTTCTCATGAAAGGAAATTAAGTTGGTTAAACAAGACTTCCTTCTTATGAACCTCTTTCAGCTATGGAAAATGACTGCTTTCTCTCTGAAGCGTTCTTCAGTAACTCCCAGAAAAATATTCTCTACTGAAGAGGAGCTGACAGGCCTATAATTACCAGGGTCTTCCTTTTTGCTCTTCTTGAAAATTGGGACAACTTTTGCAAACTTCCAGTCAACAGGGATGTCTCCAGACTCCCAGTACAACTGAAAAATAATAGTAAGAACTCCTGTGATGACATGGACCAGCTCTTTCAGTACCCTGGGATGAAGCCCATTGGGCCTCATAGTTTTATATGCATCCAGCTGGAGCAACAAGTCTCAAACAAGTTCAGAATCAGATGGGAGTTTATTTGTCCCCCAGTCATAGTTTTTCAATACAGGGGTCCTTGGGTCCCAGGGCCCATCATCACTGTTGCAGACAGAGGCAAGGAAGGCATTAAACATCTCTGCTTTGTCTATAGCCCTATTTGTGAGATGACCAAACTCATTAAGTGACAGACAAATGTTATCCCTTATCTTCATTTTGCTGTCAACATATTTTAAAAAGCCCTTTTTCTTGGCCTTCACAGGCTGGACAGCTTGAACTCTAATAGAGCTTTGGCTACACAAATTTTCAGGCTTTGGCTACACAGATTTTCTCCCTACAGTGATGAGCAGCTGTAGTTCTCCGGTGTAGCCTGTCCTTGAGTTCTATGTCCATATACTTTCATTTTCCACCTAAGTTCTAGAAGATGCCTGCTCAGCCAAGCTGACTTTCTGGCCCACTTGCTTGACTTCTGACACTTTGGAATTGACTGGTCCTGTGCTCTTAAGAGATACCTCTTAAAAGGTGTCCAGCATTCTTGGATACCTTATTTGTTGTACAGTGCATTTAGTGCACCCTTTGGCAGGAAAAACATTTTGAGCTGAAGTGGAACTTTACACCCAGTCTATCTACCTTTACATCATCCAGATCTGTAAGATGGAGGTGGAGTTTCCATTAACATGGCTTGAAATCTGTGTGCATCACTTAGATTATGATCTGAGAATTAAATGGTGTTCATGTCAACAGTAATCCTCCTACTGATTGCATCTGAATCCAAGCATGGCTAGGCAGATCTAGCTGGCTGCTGGATGATGTTTCATGCAGGCTATTGCCGGCAGCAGCCCTATCATGAAAGCCAGGGCAAGACCCATCCTCCCTTTCTTCCATCCCATCTACATTTATCTGAGGTTGAGTTTGGTCATATCATGGACAAAGTGAAATAAACACTACAGATTTTGCTTCTCAGAGAACAGAATGAAAAGTTTCTCCTTCAACAGCCCATCATCTTCTCTGGACCTGGCTAATCTGATAAACCTGGCTAATCTGATTTTGTGAGGTTTCTTGTCACAACCTAGGGCCACAGGCATAGGTTTAACCTGAAGCTGAAGTTTTCCCTCCCAATCAGGTGACATAAAAGTCCCCTGAGTAAAATGAATGTTGAACAGTTTCATGGGTACATCCAAATATCTGATACCTAATAATTCATAAAAGACTGATCTTCCCATGTTGACCCTCAAACTGAATGAGCAATTAACTCTCTCTTTTTCAAAAAATAATATTTTCTTGGGTTCAGGTCAGACTTCAGCCTATGATTCATCTAAGAGTTTTTTATGTAGTCAGCAAAAAAAGGACCCTAGTGTCAATGTAAACACATTTCCCAGATACCTTATGCCTCTGGTGGGATTTGTACAAATGACCTTTCAAACTAAATGGCCGCCACTAATCTATAGTGCAAAGCTCTTCCCTTTGCATTTTCTCTGTTTGTTACCATGAGCAGGAGGATGACAGTTTGATTGCATTTATGATGTTTAAGGAAAAAGGGCTTTCCTTCTGTTACCAGAAGAACAAGACAAATCAATTGCTTTGAAAGAAGAGAGCCTGAAAGTTCTTTTTCAGTTTGAGACTTAATCAATAGCTTGTCATTAACCTTTTATTTTAGAGATTTGAGGAAATTATCTCAGACTAAAGGTATGTGGTTATGCATTACCATGAAAAAATGAGGTATTCCATACTAGCACATGATTCAAGGACTGCAGTTAAAACTAAAAGGAGTAAATGTCACCAAGCCATGATTTCTCTTCACAACTGTAGACAAAATGTGTTACCTTCCTGTATTACAACTAAGAGGCAGGCTTTCTTCAGACACAGCAAATCCAAGGAGTGTGACACATATAGCGTGTCACTCAAGCAAGAAATAATGAACTTAAGACAAGATGTATTTCAAATAATGGTTGCTGTGTATTTTAAAACTACAATCTCCCTTCACTGCAGTCTCAGAGCTCCCACTGAATTCTGTAATGTGGCAGCAAGTAATGGCTTGCCTGGCTTGATCTTCAAGTCACTTCAAGTCACTATTTCAGGAGGGACAAAAACCCTAACTAAATTCACAGTGAAATGGGTCTGTTCAGCAAGCCTGTTTCTGAAGAATTAATAAAGCATGTAATTCTGTACTGATTTTAAATGGTTAATCATATCAGTATTCACAAGCAGTACTTGTGAATAGTCCTTTTGCTTACCAATCATATTAATCTTTTTTTAGGAAAAAAAAATCACTTCCTCTGGAATCAAAAGAAAAATTCTCATCAGGAGAGGTAAGAATGTGTCTATTACTATGTTGCTGCAGACAACTGTGTTCATTTTATTATTTTACTGACTCTTGCCAAAATTTCTTCCTGGCTGTGAAAAGAGAGGCAAGACTTGGAATGGTTGGAGTGCACTGTTCAGGTGATAATCTTCATGGAGATTCTTAAATCTTTTCCACACCTAAAAATAAAAACAAAAATAAAAACACACACACATAAAAATTTGCAGTGTTATCTGGTGATGTCCCTTCATTCATGTCCCATGTCATTCAGAATTCATCGAAGGACCCTACTGTTTACAATGGATGCTCTCTTCCCTAGCATATTAAAATTACAATTTTATATAATAATGCAGTTTAATTATTGTATAGTTCCCAAAGAAGGTAAACACTTACTGTGATAAAACCAGTAACATCCTTCCTCTCATTTCCACTATTTAACTCACAACTACTCTTTCCTTTGGAACTCACAATGAGTCCTCAGAAGTACAGTACATATTTTATTAAGGAAAATAAGTTATTTTCTGTTTCAGTGGTATGTCATATCATATCCATTTCAACAAAATCGCTAAAGCAACATGAAATTTTTGAGGATTATGGTAATTAATCCTGTTCTGTGTTGTCAAGAGCATGGAGGAGAAAAGAACATAGCAAAGGTACATCAGTTTTGCATGAAGTTAGTTTTGGTTTCTGTAGTCACTGGGTCACACATGGCTGCTTGCTTAGCTAGGGACAGATGACAGTCCTTCAGGAATATAACAGTAAATACAGATTTTTAAATATTAATGAAAAAATCTAAAGCACTGAAGGAGAAAAAAAAATAAAGTTTCTTGGAAATGGTGAGACAAAACCAAAGCAAGCCAATTGTTTTCTACCAAAATAATAAGCATATATTTTCCCATGAATCTGAAGTCAATAATTATTGCAATTCTAACTATTTCTGATGCTCTAATTTGAATTTCCAGTGATGTTTATTTTTCAGACTTGTTGTCTTAGTTTCTAGCAGAAGCAAGAGGGACCAAGATCTTAATTATATCCATGTGCAAATACATGCCTCTGTTTTATATTTCTATTCTCTTTGCAGGCTAATAAATGATATTTAATATTTTCAAGATGATCTATTTTAGACATAATGAGGTATATTTTAAGAAGTTATTTCAGATTAAGCACATAGATAGTCTCTGCCAGATCTAGTTGTACAAATTAAAGATGGCATCCCCTGCTTTTTGTTGTTGTTGTGTGGTTGTTTTCCCCCCCTGCCATTTCTTTGCCAGAATTTACCAGACCTAGCAAATATGCAAACCATCCTTAATCTGCTCAGGGCAAAATCATGATGGTCAACATCACTAGTTTCTGAAAATTTGACCAATAGGTGGTGATGAACAATTTGAGATGGTTATTATCATCAGCAGCTAGAACATTAGTTGCATAATGAATATTCTACTAAGAAGTAAGAAAAAGAGGAAGTCTGCATGTTTAAACAAAAATGCTGTGAATGCAGATCCCACAACAATTCATTCCTCTGGCCAATCTATGTTTTTCTGCCCTGTAAAAGACATGAATTTCTTCGTAAAAATGTAACTTTTGTAAATAACGACAGACTCTACATTAACTCAGAAAATAGAAAGTATAATAAATGTATGTATAATTTGGGTTATCATAACCCACTTTTTTTATATAATGTAAATCTAAATAATATCTAACAGAGAAAGCTTCCTGAGTGGCGTTAAATTATCACTGATTGCACAATATATAAATGGCCACAATTAATGCTTTGTTCATAGTTTAAGTGTATTTTTATTTAAGTGTATTGCCAAAAATAGTGACAGTTGTCTTCTATTTTCTAAAATCCTTTTTTTTTTTTTTATTTATTTCAAGGCATAAAACAGCATTACAAAATAGGTATAAATTATGAGCCATTGAGTTATTTTAGATAGTCAGTAATGAAACACACACTAAGAGCTGTGTTATTTCTGCTGTTCTCATTAGTTCCAGCTAATTAATATCACATTGTTGTTGATCCTAGATTACATGAGTATGCAACAATATTGCTGACAAGAATACTTAAATTTCCTAATTTAAATGTTCATCTTCATGAATACTTATGCATGTGACTCTTAAACGAATTCTTTTGGGCCAGTATAACTGAGTTGTAATACAAAGTAATACAGATGAAGGGAGGGGATAACATAAAACTGAAGTAGGTGTTGCATGGTTTTGAACTCATCTATTCATTTCAGTTCTAAAGAAATGGGGCTATTTTGTAAATATTTGCTCCTTATCCTTAGGATTCAAAACTGTACGTAAAGACAGGCTACAAAAAAGGAGCCAATATGGGAACATTTTCTGGGACAAGCAAGGATGGTTTTCCACCTGATCACAAGCCAAAGCATAGAGCTGGACTGTGGAGTTGTAACTCACAAGAGCTGTCGAGGAGAGCTTCTATAGCTACTTTAGCAGTGCAAAAACAAATAAGGAAAAAACCCTGGGCAAAGCCCTACAAAACTTGCTTTGAGCAGGCTGGAATGGATGACTTCCAAAGATCCCTTCCAACTTGAAAAGTTCTGTGATTCCGTGAAAGTACAAATGAAGTAGCAATAACTTCCATTAAAACTATGCTAAGGCAAAAGGTAAGTTTACAGCAAAATTCTTTTCATTCCAAACTGGTTTTGTCAGGAGTGAGGTTTTGTTATTCAAAAAGTATTTATGTTTGAAGCTGCCCTTTTAAACAAATTCAACCTTTTACTTTTGCATACTCCATTCCTTGTGAATTTCACAGTAACGCTTCTGAAGAGTGACACATTCTTAAAAGCATCACCAAAACTGTTTCTAATTTGTACATGCAGCAAATAACATGAACATGAGTGCTACAACCTCACTTAACTTTAAACATGTGAACAGTCAACAGCAACTGAAAGTTAAAACTACATTTAGGTGTTAAGTTTGGATTATAGCTCTGGAAGGCAAAGGGAAACAACATGATTGCACCCCTTCTGAGTTTGAGGAATAGCAGTCTTTATTGTAAGGAAAATGCTTTGTGTAGTCTTAACCCCTGGAAGCTGGGTAGTCACAGACTGAAAGCCTTGAAACAGTTCCGAAGAACTTCTGTAGGGTTATCCAAAAAAGATATGGTTCCTAGCCATTAAAAATTATTAGCTTTTCAAGCAAGAGAGAAACTTTAGACATGAAAATGAACTAGGCATCTTCTTGGATATATTAAACACAAGAAAAATTCAAACATAAAATTTACACTACTAATATAATAATGTTAAACAGATGTTTATAGAGTCTTACATGAAAATTAACCTGGTACCCAGGAAACTAAATGAAGGCTTAAAAAGGGCAGGAAAAAAAGATACTGCTTTTCAGTGACTCTTCAAAATCTGAAAATATCAGATTAAGTCTATGATCAACCTTATCTAGCATACCATTCACATTCCTATTGTGATAAAGAAGCTAATTCACACAGAGAGGTAAAGTAAGAGATAATGTTTTGGAGAATATAGCTTACCAAAATCCCTTATGCAGCCTTTCCCCAGAGAAGAGAGATCTGTATAATTGTATGTCAGACTATCAAATAGTCTAAAAACATCATGTCTACAGTGAAATCAGCAGTACTATAAACAGTTAATCACAATTCATCCCAAACTGCTGTCATGTCAGAAACGGTAGAATTATAATAGAGGAGTCTTCTGATAGTATGAATTTCCTGAACATTTCTGAGCTGGCAATTAGTTGTTTCAGCATCCATGTGATCAGGGGAGAAAGCTGTAGGTATTCCCTGAGTCAATGAGTTATCAGTAACACAGAGGAATTCCTGGGAGGGTTGAGGAGTGAGACTGGGAATACAGTTTTGGTATCACTGGATGCAAGATCAAAGCAGATCTTTTTGTCTCTCTAGGAGGCCATTGATTACTCAGAGTTGCAACAGGGATGGGTTTGGCTGCTCAGCATCACATAACTGAAAGCATCACTCTTTGCATCTCTTCCATCTTCAGTGCCCAGCCTCTGGTGAAGGTTAGACACCATACTGTAGGAGGAAATCTAGGATTTCCTTTTGAAACTACACCCATTTATTTTACTTACAGGCATACGGATAATTACGTTACTTGAATTTAATCTCCTACTTTTGCAAAAATAAAGCAGAAATAGAAAGGGTGGGAAAAAGGATAATTTCTTTTCATAAAAAATCCACTTGGCAAAAGCCTTCTGGTATTTATCTATGTCTATATATATCTATATATATCTATATCTCTATATATCTATTAACAGCTGAAGACTTCAGAGATGAGCTCTGTGGGAACTAGGAATAATGTTTCCAAATTTTCTTTCATTTTAACTCAGATCAATTATATTGATATTTAGAATAATAATATTTACAATTTTCTTACAAAAACAGATTTCAATAAATAATTTTAGTCTTGTAGCATTACTTTAAGAAAGTAGCAAACCATTCCTTCTTAACTTTGATATTTTTCTTCAATTTTCTTCTTCAGGTGATAAAGACTTTTTCAAATGGTCTTTCCAGTTTCTATTAAAAAAAAAAAAAAAAAGTCAAAATATTCTCATCAAAATTCTAAAATACTTTGTGCTACTTTTTTTTCTATTCAGTTTTAATGGTCTCTCTTCCAAATCACCCCATACTCATGTTTCAGTGCAAACTGGACGCCACTTCGTTTAACTGGGAATTTCTGCAAGATCTGCCTACAAGGAATCAGCTGTCTAGAAGATGCTGTTAAACACTCTTTACAAGAGAAAGATAAATTCTAGAGATATTTGTGCTGACTGCTTCTCATCGTTATTGGTTGTCAACACCACAATTTCATGTGTATGCCCTATGGATGTTCTGTCTGTGATCCTGTCTGACTAATCATATATTCCTCAGGCACAAGTGATTCCATCTTGTAGGCATTTGATACTGGGCATACACTACCTGTAAAATTCGTTTCATGTGATATTGCACATGAAGCTATGCTACACACACGGTATGCCTTTGCTGATTCTTACTAGAATAAATCAGTACTGCTTGTTTTGATTTGCTTTAGTCTCATTTTGTTTCAAGCATGTCAAACTGTTTAGTAACTGTCCTGATTTGAGTGAGAACAGAACTAATTCTGTTCAGTGATTTCACTTTTCAGTTCAGTACTTATACCTAACTGCACTGTCTGAAGTCAGCAGCCTTTTCTCACAGGCAGTGTCTGCTGCTGGCAGTGAGAACACCCCATNCTTGCATTTATGTACTTTAATTAAAAAAACCCAACTTATTTAGTAGAGAGTTTAATGTTTACAAGGCATGAGGAAAAGCGTGTGAAGTTTCCAAATTGCAGTTTTACTGGAAATAAGAGTGCGCAAAATTACAGCAGAATTTACTCAGTGATTTCAACTTTAGTGAAAGCCAAAGGGTAGCCTTTTTATTACAGCTGCAAAAGGTAAACATTTTATGTGATATGTTGTTGTGATATGGTAATTTTATGCTTTCCACTTTACAGATCTGGAATGAAAAAATAAAATAAAATTAGAGTCCAGTTTGTTCCCATTGTATCCAAGAACAACTTGCAGAGCTTCTAGAAGCTTATTCCACATGTGTCTGTGATGCATGCCAGAAGCAGTAAATGAATGTCATTTATGGTGGCTCTGTTGTTATCTGCAGCTACAGAGAGCATAGAATAAAGCTATGCTTTTGAAAGTTTATAAAGGGTGCAATTATTTTTAAAGTTTTGTTTTAAATAGATGGGTAGGGGTGGAAGAAATAGACTGCCCTATGAGGGGTTTTGGAGTGGCTGGGATGAAAACATAGGTTTGAATTTAGAAAACTCCAGTGGGTTGTAGCATGCACAGTAGTTGTTGCCAATACTATAGTACATATATACACATATACACAGGCCTAGATTTTCAAAAGAGTTTAGCATCCAACTTTGCAACCACAATTTTTTACAGCATCTGACCACAGCTGTCGGCACCACACACTTGAAAATCTGGACCCATGGTTCATAGGCCATGTTTGTAATTATATGCAATGTACAGATGAATAGATACTGGGACATTTGATTGTAATTAAGCAAATCACATTCATTTTTAGCAGAGGTTAAGAAAAAGCTGCTAAGAAAATCCAGCTGACTCCCAGTGTATGNAACTTCCTATGCCTCAGCTTCCACCCATTGCCCCTTGTCCTGTCATCAGGCATCACCAAGAAGAGCCTGGCTCCATCCTCCTGGCACTTACCCTTTATGTATTTGTAAATGAGAAGGTACAACCAGCCGAGTGGAACAGGGAGAGTGCCTATGGAAGAAAGCATTATAAGTAAAAGCTACAGGTCAAACTCACATAATACATAATATTTGGAGATCTTTACTCAAAGACAAACTACTCTCAAAAAGTGTGATTTATTAAAAATTGTGATGTTTATCAAAATAATTACAGTACAACCAGGTACAAAACCAGAAGAAATAGAGGGGAAAAAAAGGTTTCTCATTATTTTAAAATACATTCATAATGTTTTAAGTTAGAAAGGCTGGAGGAGTTGTTTTAGGGGCTAACACATTTCACAGTGTTTACAAGTTGTTAACTTTTCATCATATACTCCCTCCAAGAAAAAGAGAGGGGGCAGAAAGTCTCATCGAAACTATGTATTTCTTCACAAAGAAAGCAAATGACAAAACTGTTCTCAGATTTCTCATAAAACCAGCTCCTATTTGGTTTCTTCGAATATTTTTCTCTGTCTAGTTAGGCATGAAGAAAGGAAGTGAAGCACCAAGCTTTTGTTGATAGCATATCCATTTTGATGAGATTTAGGTATCCTCCAGCCACAGATTCCCATCAAAGGCGGCTCTTTGGAAGGATGACTTATAGGACTGACAAAGAATTGAGGCTGGGTAGGAGTTTACTCTGTAATAAATTTTTGCGTACCTGGTTGCTTGGTACCTTTTTAATATGCTTTGGAAACCCCAGTCATCTTGATGGGAAAAGCAGAGTACAGTAGTGACACACTGATATTTAGATTCTGACACTCTCTAAACAACGGAACAGACAAAAGAAAATCCACCTCCAGGATTTAGTACTGCAACCGTAACTAAATTTGTTATCTAGCACAAAGAATGAGGATTNTGTGATATTGTACTTTTTTCCAGTAGCAGCTTCAGCTTCATGGAACTTAGAGCTAGTAAGAAAAAGAACAATTTTGTCTGTGTTTTTTTGGCTGGTGTCAGCAGCTGGTGTCAGATTATCAAAATGTTCTGTGTTTGACTGGATATGGGTTGGCAAGTTATCTGGGTTAGATGAGGGAGGGGAAGTTGCCTCTTTTTTTCTGAAATACTGCTTGGCCTCAGCTTGACATTCTTTTGCTCTGTGCACAATAAAAAGACCTCCCACATATGGAGGTAGGTAACAATGAAAATAGCCATGGCTGCAGAGGAATAGACATAAAGAAGACAAAAGATGCAGGCACGTTTGCTATGCATATGCAGCATTATCCCATACAGTGCTTTTATTAATAAGCCACAACTCCTGTTTTTAGCTGGTAGGTGTCTCCCTCTTGTCTCCTGGAGGTAGCGTTCCACACCCAAGTAGATTGCACAGTTGGGAAGTTCTTTGCTCTTTCTCTCCTCCCCTTTAGCTTTTCTTTGTCATTAATTTCATTCCACTTACTTGACTAAAAACTGCATTTCTTCCCCAATAACTGCTCTCTCAAAATTATTGCAGTATCTTGATGACCCCTTGTTGTTGTCTCCATTTATATCCCAGTAGTAGTTCATAGAAGGTTACACCCATGGTCAACAAGAGCCTCTTGGACTTGGTACTCAGAAATCTATCATTACTGTTCTTGTAAAGCCAAGTATTAATTTATTTTTCTCAATATACATGTGTTTTACTTTTAGCATACTCATGTAACTTCCTGCTCTTGAAATCTGTGTAAGGCTATGCCATTTAAAAGTCATAGATAAAATTCTGCTGCCCTGCTACCAAAACCACCAGTTAGTAATGATTCTAGGTCCTTCAGTGAGATAGTATAAATAGCTGTAATAAAATTCAGAATCTAGTGTGAAAATAAGTTCTGCTCTAGTCTCTTCAGATCTTCTCTGATCCTTAAAGATTTCCAGGAAATCTTATGTGTCCTCAATCTGAGGTGAATTTTGAACCAGTGGATTCTGAACTGGTATAGGTGAGTCTACATGTACCTGCAGGGTGATCCATGCAAAAGAAGTATGAATTTCAACAAACCTGGGCTATTTTCACCTGCACTATTCTCAGCCAGATCCTTTGCTCAGAGAAGAAAATATGGGATAGTGGTTGCCAACAACAAGAAGGTGCATATATTTGTTTAGTAGAAAACTGGGTTTTGAGCATACGAGATCTTTGAGATATCTCTTATTCAGAAGTGTAGGTTGAAAAATTGCCAGTGCATACATTTTTAAACCAAACATTGTTCGTCGAGCTGTCCTACTTTGATGTATTTGGTCAAAGCCCCACTTAAGTATTCAGCATTTCCTCTGTCATCATCATTAGTAGTATCATTAAGTATTTCAGAGGAGCCAGAGAGTTGAATGTTAGGTCTTCAGAACTAAATGGGATAAATACTGTTTAACTGTGGTGGTATTAAGCAGGAACTTTTAACACAGTGAAAATTAAAATTATCATATAGAAGCAATTAACATTGATGCATTATTATATGCTAAGAATGAGAGTTTTGGTCCATCACTGTGCATAAACACTACTATTTAACTATGAACATGTAGTGGAGGAGCAAGAAACGGGCAGCATCAAAAAACATTCCAGATGGAATTTTTTTCGGTAAATTTAGATGCATACTATCAGCAGACTTTTAGAATTATTGTAAATAGAAGTATTTTGTGTTTGATAAAGAGTTTTTACCACATGACTGAGAAAAGACAACAAATTAAATCCTTTTTCAGCCACACTCAGAAAAACAGAACAACAGAAAGTTATGAAGAAGGCCTGAAAATTAAATGAAGAAAGAAGCCTGTGAGTATTGGAAAGGCAGTTAGCTTGAAGCTGCAGAGGAAGAAGGGGCCCTGCAGTTTGTCTTCTCTGGCATTTTGACTTATAAATGTTTGATTTACAGTACACTAAACCCTCCTTTGGGGCAGTCTGTTTCTGAAGCATGGTAAACACACAAGGATATATTGTAACTGTCCTTTCTGTGAGTGAGTAAATAAATTAAAAAAAAAAAAAAAAAAAAAAAAAAAAAGAGAGAGAGAACAAGAAAAAAAGGCTCTCTTTCACTCTGAGGTGTATATTTCAATATTTAAACTAATTGATTATAAGAACTTTATATTTGTGTGTGTATGTATGCGAATGAGAAATTGTATAATTTAAGTCATAATGAAAAAGGCCAGGCAGCATTTAATTCTCAAGAGGATATCTTTTTTCATAGGTTATTAGTGATCAATGTTTATGTTGGATCTATATCAATACACATTTTAAGCTCTGATAATATTAGTAGATTCTGTCTTCAGACAAGTTTAAAGGTGTTCTTTAGCTCCTCTCCCTTCACCTGTAAAAGTAGTCAGTTATTAGTAACAAGAATTCTACACGCAGAACTAGGGTCCCTGTGCTGACTGAAGTTCAGTGCAAGATAGCTGGCTTAGCAAGTGTGTTTCTAATGCATAACCCTCCCCCCCATCCGCCCCAAGAAAAATATATAAATCTATCTGTGTTGATGCCACAGTGCTAACTGGCGCAAAATGCAAGGGCAAGATCTCCTCAAAAAAGCAAATATGTATTTCCTGAATTATTTATTAGAAGCAGATCTGTGAAATTTAGAAGGAAATGTGACCTTTCTTACTTTCAGAAATATAACAACCACCTTTTTGCTCATTTTAAAGAAATATTGTAATCATAAAAGATAAATCATATTAAAGAAGTTGTACGGAAATAGGACTCCACAATGTGAACATAGAAAAGCTGATGTCAATTTCTACATCCAGACAAGAGTAGCACCACCTTGCATTGCCAAAATGTCAGGCAACAGTTACTTTTCAGAGAGCTGCTTCCTAAAGATAGATCTGCTGGTTGAGGCAGTGAAACTCCAAGTGCTTTGGTTAGTCATTGTAGACTAATGAGCTGCTTTTGAATAAAATAGGTCGTCTTAAATTAGGAAGCGAACTAAGTTTCTGTGTGGTGCAGAAAAAGGTGATGAAAGAGAAAAGATGCTGTGAAGTTGACCATAGCTGGACTTTATTCACCTAGCTTGATAGCAGTTACACTCTCAATGAAAGGTTGATGAAGACCACCAAGAGGAGGGGGAAAAAAGGCTCCTGGAAAGGTCAGGAATGCATCAGGCTTCAGACTTAATAAAAATAATATAAATGTCAACAGAGATTAGAAGAATTGAAATATGTAATTTTACTACTTTAGCTCTTGTGAAACAGCAATAAAACTTATCACAATAGGGGCCTGGCAAAGCCTACACATATTTGTTTTGCCTTCAAAAAGTATGGAATAAATTTGACATTTGTTTTTTATTCTCTCTTGTTAAAAATGGCTTTAAGAAGTGGCAGAGTTTAATCCTCCCTAATTCTGGAAGCATTCATTGGTAAGAAGAAGGATTTCCCCTCTTAATATTCCTATTCTTGAAAAATTCAGCCAAATCTTGATACAAGTAGGACATCTAGATAGACTACTCAGATGCTCTAAGTGGCCAGAAGTGAGTGAGTCAATGAGTGAGTGAGTGATGAACAAATGAAACATTGGCAACTTACAGTGAATTTTACATACTCAGTTTTTGTTTCCTATGCTTAAAAACACAAGGGATTTCCAGCATTTAACTGTGGGAAAATCTGCAATCAGCCTGCCGTGGTTTGGGGTCAGGGCAGCCCGCTAGACCTCTAACAGACACTCTCTGTTAATCCCCCTGCCTCCCCAAAATGCACCCCCCAATGTGTTACACAAGAGCCAGCAGTGGCCTTGGTCTGCACACCGATCCTTGGTACTGACTCAACATGGGGTGTTATCACTGCTGGAAGCAGACACTGCCTGTGAAAACAGGCAGCTAATTTTCCATGCAGTTAGTTACAAGAACTGAGCTGAAAAGTAAAATCACTGAACATAAATAGTTTCACTAATTTCTCACTCAAACCAGGACACACCCTGATAAAAATAATAAAGGAGAAAATTGCCTAATCATTCTTTTTCTTCAATTTTAAAGAGAAATACTCGAGTCTGAACACTAGAAAAGTAGCAACACCAGGTAAGGAGACCAGACCAAATCTACCACATGGAAAGCATCTTTCCAGCAACTTTAGGGAGCACTGAATTCTGAAGAAATGTCACAAATGAGCCAAGTCTTACCACTGTTTCATCACAACAAACAACAGGAGTAGTAATTAGTGGCAAATAGTAAGCCCCCTTATAGTCTCTTACAACACGGGAGTAGTTCATACTCTGGAATCTGTAATCACTGCTGTCCTGGTTTGGGTGAAAATAGGACTAATTCTGTTCAGTGATTTTACTTTTCAGCTCAGTACTTCT
>VWZY01000493.1:47625-68573 GCA_013399075.1 Chloroceryle aenea
TGCATCTTGAAACATCTTTCCATTCTTCTACTCTTTTCCCTCTGTGTAAGGGAGCCGTGGCTGAAACCAGGATGTTAGCCAAGTTAGTATCCAATGGCCATTCAGGCCTCCTAATGGTATGAGAGACACACAGATGTCAGTTTGGGTCCCATATTCAGTGAAAAGCTATTTCTGCTGGTTATTTTCTTCTATTATTTTTTAACAAAGTTAAATTCCCCATTGAAGGCATGGGGCAGAATGGAGGGGTGGGGCAAGAGAGTTAAATTTGTACTCTTTCAACCAAGGTGTCTTTCACTCTAACTTTAAAGATCACCTGAAGATATCATAAAGTCTTATGACACACAAAGGTCTCAACATCTCAAGAAACAAATGAAGAAGTTGATAATAAAACTGGCATTACTTAGGAGCATTTAGTCTTTTAAGAGCTTACTCAGTCTGTTTTCAAATTTTCTAGTTCTTAGGTACCCTGGAAAACTTTGCCTCGTTTAACAATGTTCTTAAACTCAATTCCTTCTTCGGTGATGCAGAACCTCCTGTTAGGCCTCCTTTCTCTTCTCGGAACCATTTGTTTTCACAAATGGGCTATAACAGCTAATGAGCAAACCACTTTAACTTAGTATAAATAGGGGATTTAGAGAGCATATATAAAAATGCACATCACTACTAACTCCACTTTGCCCTCAAATTGAAATAAACCCACTAAAGTTAAGGGGTGGGCATGACATTTTCAGCTACAGAGATTTCACAGTCAGTTACTCTATAATACCAAGAGAAGAACATTTATTATGTGCATTGCTGGGCACTGTAGGGTCTGATTGTGAATCTGCAAGCAAATGACTGTTCAGCATTTGGATGGAATACATAGCCAACTAAGATTACCACAGAAAGCATGGGACATAAGAATATTGTTTTCTGACCATTAGAAGACCACACACATGGTCCATGTGGAATGCACACTGGACCATCTTCAAAAACATAGAAGTTGCATTCTCTGTTTTTCTCGCAGGCTGGTTTAATTAAATATAGGCATTAGGCAGTAAATGTTTTGGCAGTTTCACACTGAAACGCTGCTGTTCTACAAGTAACTTCCTCACTGTAGTTTATTCTTTTAAAATGGGACCATATTTTTTCATTCTCCTTAAGACTGTAGAGGCTTCCGAGGAAACATATTTCTCTAAATCAGAATCTTGAACACAATGTGAAAAAGAATTCATTCAATTAATTATAAAATTTGTATAAATGTAGCAATTAAAAACATAGGCATTTACAAGCTTCAGAAGACAGTTATGGGGCATATTATACATTGAAGTGGTTATCAGTTTTACATTTTAATAATAAGCACAGTATTTTTAATACTATTACTTTTAATATATATTTCTATTATAAATATATTACATTAATTATAAATATTAATATTTATATCTTTTATAAATATATGTTTTTATATATACTTACATAAATGCCATCTATATTTTATTCAGTTCACAGAATCACAGAATATTCATGGTTGGAAAGGACTTCCTAGATCACCAAATCCAACCATATCCATAACATAAAAAAACACCTAAAAAAAACCCACCTAGAATGTCAGAGTCAATGTGAACACTTTAGAATGTCAAAGCCTGGCTATGACTGTATAATTCAGGTTAAAATACTTGTGATGAAAAATGTAGTTAAATAAGACTTACTAGATGAGCTCTGTAAATTTGTAGCCAAGCTATTTATCTGTGAGATGAAGTAACAACGGGAGAGCTCTTCCCCAGCTGTGTGTTCTTCTGATAGCAAATTGCATTACGTCTTCTCTTTTGACCTTTTTCATTTGGGGACTTAACCTCTGAATTTGGGTCAGGTCTTACTACCAGGCTGGCTAACAGTTAGCAACCCTTAACTTCTGGAAGCAGCATTTCTAGGTGGTTGAGCTTCCTTTCTCTGTGATTAAGCTTGGAAGAATTTTTTAAGGCATATGTTTTGGGAGGGGGATGACAGTTGTTTAGGCATTATTTGTGTTGCTTTGAATTTTACTACTTCTATTATTGTTTTAAGACTCAGAGAGAAATTCTCATAAACTCACTCCTTTACATTCAAATTCTTTGAGACAAATCCTTTGAATACCATGTGGTTACCAAATCACATCTGAGGTCAGTGTGCCTCCTCTTGGGATACCTCTCTAAGACTTGCAACTTGCATTACTGTCTTTGAGTCAGTGTCCAGGTTTGCTTTTTTCACTGCCTTACAATATACCAGAGAAAGACACCAATTTGTTTCATAACCTATTTCCAGGCTACCTTGGTATAATAAACATGTTGAGCAGTGCAGCCTTACGTGTAAATGGCTCTGTATCTAAGGTACCAGTGCCAGCCTGAATGAAGCAGTCTCCCCTGGTAAGCGCAGATACACATCACTGTATAAACCAGTGCTCTTTAGGATTCACAGTGCTGTTTACTCCTGCTTTGAGAAAGAAGGTTATTTAAATAGATGGCATAAATTGAGATGACTTGGAGGAATGGAATGACTGTTCCGGTCTTTACAACCTAAGTTACACCTCTCATGCAGCTCCCTGATCATTATTTGCAAAGTCTTGGGGCATGATGTCCCTTGCTTTTTGTGATGTACAGGAAGAGGGCTGTTGAATGAGCTGACATTTTCCCAGATTGACAGCAATAAATTTATTCTGTTCTGAGCTTGTATCCATGTACATCTCAAGTCACAGTTTAGTACTGAAAACATATATTGTTTTAATCTGCTTTATGTCTAGTATCAGTAATAACAGCAGCAATATAACCTGTTTGTTTTGCCTGAATGAAATAAGCCAAAAGCTCCTCTTTCAATGATGTTTCCATTCATGCTGTTTATATATTTATAGTGCCTATTAATTGGGGACTATTAATAAAACAATACTGTGTATGCTCTTTAGGAGCTGATGAGTTGTTACATAGAAGCACTTTGGTGTTTAAAAGAAATAAATAAATAATGTGCATGCACTCCAGCCCAGTCTGCAGTTGCTGGCTCTGAAAGGAGTTCCCCCATTTTCTGAAAGCCTTTCCATGGGGGAGGCTGAGCTTACTTCCTAAGGAAATTACTCTAGAGGTGTCTGTAAGAGAAAACCAGGCACTGCTTTGCAGCTCTACAACTGCAGTGAGAGTAGTCATGAATGAACACTGAGCCAAAAGAGTGATGCATGTTTACATTATGCTTACTATATTATGCCTGCAAATGCATAAAAATATAGCTGCCATGAACAACTGCCATGTATAGCAGTTAGTACTTGGGAAAACTTTTGATTTTGGGTATAGAGCTCAATGTCAACCTTCTGCTTTAATAAATCCTCCTCTAGACAGTTGCAGGCTTGCAGCAGTGAATGCTTGGGCACTTAATGCACACTACAGCAGATGAGCAGTGTCTGTCTGTGTTTCATTTAAAGAAACCCCACTGGCCACTACACTATTCAGGGACTTCAAAAGGAGAAAAGTTTGCTTTTTGCTAGGCAGTCACTTTGCACTGCCATAGTGACACAGGGTGAGGCGATGGATTACATGCTTGTTTCCTTTGGCACCTAGAGAGGTTCTGCCCCCTCCCTTCCACGTGGTATAGGTTATGTTGGTACTACTGTTTGTAGGACTGTATGATGAACTGGGTCAATGAATGAGCCAAGTTGAAAATTACTCTTAAAAACAAAGACAATATTTTTAACCTGGATATTTTCCCCGATTACTTCATCTTGTGGCTTCATGAGCACTGACACTAATGAGAGGACCAAAAATGAGCAGGTGGAAGCCATTTAAGTGATCCTACAGCTGAAGAACTGGCATGTGTAAAGTGTGCCCTTAGTATAGAGGAGACAATCAACTCATGGTTATTTGTCTTGTGATTACCTTGGGATCAGTTAATGATATTTCATTTTCATATTGTGAATTCCTCCTTACTAAGAAGTTTCCTAGAGTGATGTATTTATAGGAGATACAAAAATTTAAAGTTGATTTAGATAGTTACTGAAGAAACACCTTTAAAATTTCCTTCAAGATTAACAAAGCAGTTCGATAAAGTAGAGTATTGTGCTACAAAGCCTGTAACACATTCAAAAATCAGAGGGTATTAACAGGTGAGTTTTGAAGGTGAGAGGTGGTTTGGTTTGGTTTGTTTTTTTCAGAGCTCTAAAAAAAATGAGTGTCTTCATGTCGTGGTTTAGGACACTTCACTAACTTGATCTTGGGGAAAAAAAAAGTTTTCATAAGCAATTCTTGCTTTCTCTTTTTCATATTCTCTTTGTGATTAGTGCATTAATGTTTTAGCATTCATCGTAAAGTGCACTGACTGAGCAGCTCCCTAAATAGCACTAGAAATACACATTGATTGAATTCTTTCAAACTCCTTGACAAGAAAATGAATGTTATAAAAGAGTGCAGAAATGTAATGATTGAAGTAGTGCTACATTCACAACCTAATTCCTTGAGCCTGCCTATTTCCTCTGGACTTATTAATTTCTAAAACCCTTCCATACCCCCATCTAGGCCAATACAGAACAAATTAGCCCAGGTTGGAAACAAGCTGGCATTCAGGCACACCTGTAAATCCTGGCTCAGATAGTACACCTACTGTGAAGTTCTGTGGTCAGCAAAAAAGGAATCTGCAGGCAAACAAGAAATTGTTAAGTGCTGCATCTAATTTCTGTAACCATTATGCAACTTGAGTGGCCAAGTGTAACGACATCTTGTGCTACTATACAGGCACAAAGCACTCTATCCCCTGGTGACAAGGAGGTGGAGGAAAGGGGAAAGCAAAAGAAGAAACTGTTTCTGACTGCACCAAAATCTAACTAAATTCCTAGTGCACACAGATTGGTTATGTTATACCATAATTCCAAGTTAATTTTGAGTTCTCAACTATTCTAAACCACGTTTTCATCTTGTAGCTAATCATAGTCTAAGTATATGCAGACATCAAGTAGTCTTCAAATGATAGGATTTTGCACCTATCTGACATGTATGAGTTCAGCAAGTCTCACCAATCAACCTCCTCTGTGTAGAGATTCAGAAATAAATTACTGTAATGATACTGTAAACACTGTGCCATCAGTTTTCCCTATGTTTTTGAATACATAGTCTTGAAGAGGTTCGCTGACCATACGTAAAACTCAACCTTCCCTCATAACATCACTTGCATGTGTTAGTTTATTTAATTCTGTGTTCTCTGTGCTGACACATTAGTGAGCATGACATGCCTCCAGTAAGCACCATGAGAAGCCTGGTGGCAGCAAGTTCCCCGTTCCCTTGGTCACCCTCTGTGTATTTATGTGTGAGTGGAAGACAAGCTGCTTTTTTTCATCAGAAACCTTACAGTTGCCTCATTAGAGAGGTTTTAGGAGCAGATAACCTTTGCTTTTTAAAGTCTGTCTTAGAGTCGATGGACAGGAGGAAACCAGTAGTTGGCAAAATGTAAATTTAGAGTCAGAAAAGAGTCAACAGAGGTTTAGACAGACTCAGAAGAGAAGCTGGTAGGCTACATCAATTACAAAAGGCAAGACAGGGGGAGATGCTCTTTATATTTGTGTTCTGCAATGTTCTCTGAAAGTCAGCTTGGTTAGAGAATTTCCTACCCAGTGTTCAAATCTCGATATTTTTATATTCATATATAAAGATGTTAAGTGTTAAGCTCTGAGGATTTAGCCCAGTGCTCCCTTACAGGCTGCACTGGGGAATTATTTTTTAGAGGTCTGGGACACCAGCTCTGAAAATTGATCCATAGAGGCATGGAATAAATGCTAAGGCAGTTTTCAGATAAGAGTGGGTTAAATCACTTTAGAGAAATCTAGCCAAAAATTTACACTTGAGAGATTTAGCACTGAGAGTTTGCTTAAAACCCAAATCAGTCCCAGTAAAGATTTTCAGTGATGAATGTGAGTTTTAACAGAGAAGCAGCTTGGAAGAAACCCAAATATCACCCTGTTTCAGCTTTCTATATTGTTTATTTTTTAATCATACTCTTCCATATTTACTTCCCAACAACACATCATCTTGCTCCTAAAGTGTTCCCACAATACTTTCCATCTCCTAACTGGATTTTTTCAACTCACATTATGTGAAGATGGTCATGGAAAAAAATAATAGGCTATGACTAAGGCAAGATGGGACTATTTAGGCACACTTCATTATCTGGATGAGAAGTCATCAATACAGCCTTGGCTGTCAGGAAGACACACAGAGCCTTCTGCAGTAGGGCAGCTTGTGAAGCAGGCAGATATCCAGAAATAGAAATAATCATCCCGTACCATGATCTGCACTTGAGAGTTGTTTGTGTGTTTACATAAAATGTAGTTTTGTCCATTAAATCGTTCTATGGTTACTGTTCAATACACACATTGGTCCTATTTGCCATCTGTGAATTGCTGTCTGAGTAGACAATGGTGTTTGGGAGAGTAAGCACTCAGAAACAAAGGCTCAAGAACAAAATCCAGAAGTGTTTGACACAGGCATATCACAGTTCCAAACACCTGTGAAATCCCCATTGACAACAGCAATCACACAGTAAAATACTTTGGTATTTTCAGCATGTGTAACTTCTTTTTTTCATCTGATTGTTATTGACTATTGTGCCATGAGTACTTCCAGTAATCTACATCTCTGGTAGCTGGAGGAAGTGGTATTAGTGAATAACAATACTTTTGGCTGTACAGATTGACTGCAAAAGGACATATAACCATTCTCAGGCATGTTGTTGAATAACATGGAGTCAGGCTGTTGCAACTAAGAGGAAGTGAATGCAAGAAGGATAAATTAAATTCTGCACAAACAATGGATCTGCTAATGAATCTTTCTTGACAGAGACAAAATTGCTCAAAACTAATGATGTACCTACAAAACATTCTTTGATCCTGTGTCTTAAAGCAGATGACAGCAGGTTTTTGACTGACTTGTTTTTCTGAAGAAACGGGAAGTACAGAATTATATATTTTGGCTGTTCACTAATTTTAACCAGATATGAGATAAGTTCCACAAAGTTTTTCAAGGGGCTAAAATATGTACGGGAAACAAAGATTCATTAGTGCTTGTCTGAATACTATCTTTTTTGTTTATTTCCTTATTCAAAAGCACTGTTTCTTTTGTCATTCTGCTTCATATAGTCAGAAAAGAGAGGTAAAAAAGTTATGCTTCTCAACTGTAGCAACACTGAGCCACTGAAAAAGCATAGGGTAAGCAACATAACCTTTATATGGGCTACACTAGCCAGCCTCTGGGTAGTAAATACATAGATGGTATCTATTTTATTTTGTAAAAGGTTAATAAAAGTAAGTATGTAACTGCTCATTCTGATCAAGACTCAGAAGCATATGAAAGGGTTTTTGTTGGTTTAGTACCTTATGCTGCTTGCGCTGTTTTTCTGTTCTGTCAGATACTACTATGTTCTACATTTTCCCATGGGATGATATCCTCACCTTTTGATGCTCTTTCAAAGCCACGATGCCACTAGGTGCAGTGCCATGGCACCCAAGAGCAAAAACCTTCTATCGACATGTTCTACTAGCTCCTGGGGTCAGAGTGGAACAGTACTGATTTTTGCATGCTTTTCCTGCTTCCCTTGGCTTGTGACACACATTTGCTGATATAAGTGAGCGGAAAATAACAGGGTCTCTACAGTAGCTTTTGGGTGATTTTTGAAGTGCAGTTGCAAATATTAATTAGCAAGTCATACATTTCAGAAAAGGAATTATTCTTCTCTAAACTACACTACAGGTAATGTAATATTAGGGGATACTAAAGTTCTCAACAATTGCATGACCTGAGAATGAGTTCTTAGTGAAAAGTAACTGATTGTTTCTGCAGTCTTGATGTTTATAACAGCAGAATTTTGTACAGGTATTTTTGTCATTTCTAACACAATCCACATGACTAGTTGGTCTGCACTGCAAAACAGCAACAGTGCTTTAAGGACAACAGAAATAACATGAATGTTTATTATAAATGATGAAGGACACATTTTTTTTCCTCCTCTGACTTCCTATCAGCCATTCAAATATGTAGATTTTCATCACCATGCAGGCTCCCAGTGTGGGCTCCTGTTAAGGGGCCATCCCAGTGCTTCTCCCTTGCTCCAGGACATTTGTTATGCCAACTCTGGTGCCTATACAGCTGTATGGTGAAATATTAAGAGACTTATCTGGATGAAAGATAATAGTAAAAAAAAAAACAAAAAACAGACATGTTATAAGTCCTCAAGAACTTTGCTTTGGGTGACTCACTATCATTGCTTCTCAGCCCTAGTCTAGTTTAAATGCTACACAGTTGTATCACAAGAACAACTCTCTGGTTATTTTGCTTTAAGCAATGCACACTATAGAACTAAAGACATGGGGACAGTTAGTCACATGAACACGTTATCTTCCAAATGTTTCTTTTTCAATGCTTCCTTTTGATTCATAGCTGCTTGCACTTTCATCTTTCATTCAGAGTACTAGTGAAATAACTTTTCCATCAGTGGTCATTGAGAGGAAGAAACCATATACAGGGACATGGATAGAGTCTTTATTACTCCCACTTAGCTCTATTATATCTTATGAGAGAGATTATTTTCTAGAACACAGTGATGGTAGGATACAAACATTTTGTAGCCATACTGCAGCAAACACAATATTTGCTCACTCTGAGTATTCTGATATAATACAGAATGATAAAATGTTCATGCCAGTCTATGGACATACACAGAAATATAATTTTAAAACTATATGAAAATAATTTTATAGGCACATTATGAAGCATTATAAGACCAGGAAATGCCAAAATTAAGTGTAAATTTGAACCTTCATTCTTGACCTGCAAGTATGCACAAACTATGATTGAAATATAACCTCTTTTTTTCAAGTAATAAAGCAAGATATTTCCCAATATTATCTAATTTTGAATAAATTTAATGTATAATAATATAACGAATAGTTTTGATAGCATATTGTATATGTCACAATCATTACTGTAATTTTAAGTGAATGGAGAGTGACACTATTTTACATAGTTTTGAATTATAGTCACTATTGATAAAAGATGTTCCAGGTTTTCACCCCATCTAAAGCCTTGCAACTGATAGCCATGCCCATACTAGGGCTTAGATGGAATACCAGAACAATTAGAGGCTTTTCATGGGTGTCAGCATCTGCCCACATGCTTCTGATAGTTTTATATAGCCAAAAAAACCTGCTTCCTTGAAAGAACACTGTCATAAGCTTAAATTAAGCACCTGTTTGATTGTTTAAGAGGAAATGCCTAGCAAGTATTAGGAAGATAAACTGAAATAAGTTATAAATTTCACCATCCAGAGATTTTAATTTTGTTTTAGATTCAGAATACATTTCTCAGATTAAACACATCCTTCATGCTCTCCAACTAACTGAATAAACTATAATTAAACTTTTTATATATATATAAGCTATAAAAGATGAAATAAGGTGTCACATTTTTTACTTAAGTTAGAGTTAAATATTTCATTTCATCCATGATTGTGCATCTTTAAAAAGTTTCCCTTTATGTTTAAAAATCTTAGTTGGAAATAGCTTCCCAGAGTTTTAGAAGTATTTACCACCCAGTGCTTCACTGGATGGTACTCACATTAGCTTGAATGATCAGGCAAAAAGAACAGCGAAAAGTTCAAATATTTGAAAATACAGACTTATACCTGCTGTGTAGGTATAGATTTAAGTACCAAAGCTAAGCACATACCAGTCTGACCTCTACACAGCAGCATGAAAGCTACCAGCAATCTTGAAAGCACATTTAATAAACAAAATACATTTAAAGCCTTATAGTGCAAAGAAAGGCCTTTTGATAATGGACCTTACTGTAGACTTTTACTAAGAACATTGTTCTTCATTGTTAAAGAGTAAAAAAACTCAGTACTTGTTATACTGTACATTATACTCACATTTTCCATAAAATTTTACAGCTGAAGAGCAAGTATTCCTATACATGAACTTCTTCAACATATACCAGAAAAAAAATGTTTCCTTTTCAAAGACAAGCTTTTTAAAGCAAAGTCTTTCAACAATTTAATATATTTTCTGCAAGTACTAAATTTGTTGTAAAGAACCCTTCCTTCTGTAGTGCCTTATGTTTAGTGGCTGTTATTTTAAATGCAGTCTTTACATTACAAAACTGCAGCTTATTATGATGATGCACTAAGCAGAAGCAGCCATTGAAAACCACTCAACCAGTGCTAGCTAAACATAACCATTGATCATCACTATTTGCCTCTTAAAGTTAGGACCTAATCCCTAATGTGATCCCTAAGAAGCCTGTACTTTTCACTCATTTTTTGCCCTTGGAATCTATTGCTGCTTTCATCATGGAAAAAAAAAAATCAATGTCTCTCCCCCTCTTCACTCAGTTGTTGTCCCATCCAAAACTGAAAGTAGAGTTTGAGGGATCAATTCAGAACAAATACAAGCTCAAAACAGGCATGGCTGGCAGTTTGAAAGAGTGTAATTGCTTAATTGCTTTATTCCATTGTTTTTATCTTCTTTATTTTTGTTTTGGTTTTAGTTTTGTTTTGGTTTTTTTTTCTGGCCTAGTGCTGTATGTTCTGATTCCTGCAGGGACTGGAAGTGGAAGTGAGGAAATTCCATAAGAAAATCTGTTTATGGAGAGCTGTTAATGAGGACCCTTGCATACATGAGGTTTTCAGCTCAGTTGTACAAACTGACAAGTGCAGTCAGTTTCAGATCAACATCCACAGATCAATTGCTAATTATTGTTATTAATTTGTGCTGTGGCAAGAAGAGGTCCCACAAGGTCAGGAACAGTGCAAAAGAGAGTGTTTTTAAAACCTCCAGATTAACAGTGGATTTTAATGAAGGTGTATTGTGTCATTTGTACTGCAACAGCTTAAAAAAAAAAGGAAAAATCATAACCCTTTTAAATTAGATACAAGAAAAAAGGTTGGTTAACACAGACAAAGAAAGCTATCCCCAAATAGCTTCCAGCTCTTTGTCAAGCAAGAACACTCTGTTCTAAGATATCTTAATTCATCCTGAAAATACACAAACTAAAAGAGAGAAAGGTCCCTTTGCTCTCCAGTGAGATTGTGCACAGCTGAAGAAAGCCAGAAATATTTGGAATGCCATAAATTCGGACCCTTTCATCTGAATTCACTTTCAAGTGTTATCAAACCCCTAAAAGATAGTCCCTATCCTGCACTTCAATTTAGTACCTAAACACAAAGATGTATGTACAAACCAGTTTCTTGAAACACATGAGAAAACATTTTTCATTTAACCACCCTTTGCCCATCAGATTACCACAAGAGCTCTCAGGGTCTTAAACTCCTTCCTCATAGTACAGATCTATATAACATCCTTTGAAGATTTATATGTCCCATCGAACTCAGCCTTAGTATTAAATCCTATGCAATATCATTAGCTTCATTAGAAATGAGGTTTTAAGGTAATTTAATAATGTACAGTAATCTGTATGTGATCTGAAAACTTCCATTTATAGAAGTTATTTATGAGAGATTGTCAACATTTTACCAAAGAAACTCACTTTAGCAAAATCTCACTTCCTTTTGTGAAATTTCATGGTACAAGGAAAATCAATGTTTCAATGGCTCAAGTTTCGAACTGAAGCTCAGGGTTGGTCTCTTTTCCCAGGCAACTCTCAGTAAAACAAGAGGGCATGGTCTTAAATTGTGCCAGGGGAAGTTCAGACTGGATATTAGAAAGAAATTTTTCACAGAAAGGGTGATCAGACATTGGAACGAGCTGCCTGGGGAGGTGGTGGACTCTTCGTCTCTGGAGACATTTAAAAAGAGACTTGATGTGGCACTCAGTGCCATGGTCTAGTGACTGTGGCGGTAATTGATCAAGGGTTGGACTCGATGATCTCTGAGGTCCCTTCCAACCCAGCCTATTCTATGATTCTATGATTCTATGAAAAGTTTTAAGAGTCATATGTTTTATTGAGTTTGTTTGTTTGTGGTGGTGTTGTGTTGTTTGGTAGGTTGGGGGCTTTTTTGTTTTTCTTTTTTTCTTTCCAGCAGCAAGCTGAAAGACATATGTAAGGAACAAGTATGAGAAGAAATGCAAAAAGGAATCATATGTAGATTTGGGTGCCTTGGAGGCTACTTGTGATAATTTCAGAAGCTCCTAGCTTCACACTACTCCAGTTCAACCCAAGGTCTTATTACCCTTAGCATTCAAACTCAAAATTACAATAACCAGATGAGCCCTTGATTTTTAAATCTCAGATAAATTTTAGTTTTCACAGGGACTAAAGAAACACCTTGTTCTGTAAGTTTCTCCAATAGATTCAATATTTCCAAGAGTCTGTGTGAGAGAAGATGATGACATCCTGCCCTTAATCTGCTTATACTTTGAGGAGGAAGGGATAAAAAAACATTGATTCTACAGCTTGGGTAACAAGTTATGATCACTAAATTTTAGATCATATGAGTGTATCTACATATTATAGTATCCACTTTCTCAGGTATTGTGGGAGAAAAATATGTAGTATTAAACATATGGGCTTGGTTTTTGTTTTGGTTTGGTTTGTTTTGGTTTGGGTTTTTTGTTTTGTTTTTTAATTTATATCTAATTATCATCAGAAAATACAAATATCAGAGCGATTAAATCAGCCAAAGGGGTTTCTATGTACTGTAGCAACAAAAAATATTTTAAATTCTAGATTTGAATGAATTTTTAGTTGGTGCTTTTCCTAATTTTCACGTAAGAACAGCCTGTTTCAGAAAGACATAGCAAGAGTTCATAATTACTGTCTAATGATACATAAATAACCTCCACAACAGTTTTGCTTGGCTTGTAGGTCAAGAGCATATTCCTTAATGAAAGAAGAAAAAAACAGCTGCCGTTATGACACAGGTGCTCAAATCTCAAGAACAGCTCTAGAGCAATGTGAAAGCCGTGGAAATCAGGACTCACTCACAAGACAACCAAGGCAAAGGATTTCCGCAAACTATTCTTGTTTTGCTAAGAGTGTCATCTTGTGGAATTCTTGGAACACTCTTCAGCCCTGATTGGCAGCTGAAGAGGAGGATTAGTTTTCCTCCTGGTGGAGTAATCCATTATTGCTGAGGGTGTTTGCTTTTATGAAAGAGATGTGTCAACTAAACAAAAGAAAATGTGGTTCCCTGACATCTATTGCTAATGACACACCATTCTTTTGTTTCCTCTCCAGAGGTATTTCCTAATGACAAAGACAAGGGGGGGACGGGCTGTTAAACTACAGGACTTTGGTATGAGGCTGCTGTAATCTCAAATCAAAAGTCACTTAGCACACATAGGACTGTACAGGTTTCATCACACCTGAGGGCTCTGATTTCCTCATTATTACTATCACAATTATCTTTATCTACAAGGCTCTGAGGTGCTGATAGTGATAAGCTTAACCAAAGCAGATATTTTCCTTTTGTTGTACACTGCAAGAAGTGTTTCTTCAAATACTCTAATTTTGTCAAGCTTTCTCTGATAGTTGACCGTACTCTATGCCACAGTACTGTCAAGGCAATGGCAGCAACAATAAAAAATGTCAATTCTGAGAATGAAATTTATTTCCTGTAACCAAAGCTGCACTCTGTGGCAGTATGCCAAAAAGCATTTTCATTTCTCTTTAATTATCTAAAGCAATTCGTGTTCTAAATCACTCTTTTGAAGTAATATGCCAAGAAAACATGGGATAGAAGCTCTAATGATATTATAAAAGGCCAGCTGACAAGGACAGTCCAGTATAATTCATTGTATAGTGGCTTAAAATTCAACTTTGTAGAACTCAGATGACATACCTTTTATATATGATATTCAAACTAAATATGAAAGGTTAAAATGGCAGCTAGCTGGAGACCTGAAAATATTGCTCTCCTTTATTTGGCATGTTTCATGAAACTTCATTCTAGGCAGCTTCTGTTGGTAGCATACTGGCACCTGGCTTGCAAAAAAATATTCTTTATAAAGACAAGAAATTAAAAAAAAAAAAAAAAACCCAACATTTTTCAATGTTCATAAATTCCGAATTGTGATTCTTACATAATCCATGAACAGGTCAAAATTAGCAGCTTTACTAGTTTTGAAAACAGCAATGTACTCTTTAACTAGCTCATAATAATAGGATTCACCCAGATGGAAGAGTTCTGTCGAATAAATCAACAGCACTACTTCATTCAAGAGTAGTTAATTCTCAGTGAAGTCAACGCAGCTGGAAATAAGCCCATGATTCTAACAGGCTGCGTCTTTCTAAGATCTTCCATGCAGATATCACATAACTTCAGTTTTCAACCAAATTATTGCATGAAAAGTTACTACCACAGGTTTTTCAGAAGCATGAATTCTACCAGGATATAGAGTCTCAATTCTGCTTTGTGAGGTCCCAGGTTTTAAAGTGGATTCATCTTTATTTGCAGAGGGGTTCCTGGCTGCCTCTGAAGTAGAGGCACCTCTAAAAATCAAGAACACTTTGTGTATAAAGAAAATAGAAGTCACAGGTCAGTGATAAACTGGAAGAACTGCTATCACTACTACTAGTGAAAGCTGGAAGAAACTCCAGCTACCTGTCCAGAGAAAGAAAAGAAAAGAAAAGAAAAGAAAAGAAAAGAAAAGAAAAGAAAAGAAAAGAAAAGAAAAGAAAAGAAAAGAAAAGAAAAGAAAAGAAAAGAAAAGAAAAGAAAAGAAAAGAAAAGAAAAGAAAAGAGAAAAGAAAACAGAAACATGAGCAAACATTCAAAATGCTTTCATAAAGATTTATGCATGTGTCTTTGAGTAGTGAATCCTAGCTTATTTGTCCAAACAATTTGTTACAGATGAGTACAGAATGTTCAATAGCATGTGTCACTACACTAATACAGATGCTTTCTTAAGTTTCACATTGAGCAAAGATTTAGTAGCAGTGCATTACAATGTACTTTTGTATAGTGTAATAGCATAGTGAGTGCTAAGACTTCATTTACTCACTTGCTAGTAGATTAAATAAAATCATTAATAAGGAAAAGGAAACTGCCAAAATAAATGTAGAAAGTGTATTGCGATGCATCGTGTATTGTGATTCTTGGTGGAAGTAAGAGAGTTTCTCTGTTCATTCCTCCTCTACTTTACAAAATAAAAGGCAAATTTTTTCCATTGTTATTTAAAAGGAAATACTCTTAACACAAATTGTCTTGGGTTACAATTTATAACACTTTTTTTTTTTTTACCCAGACTCATTAAATATTGTAGAGAAGACTTAACTGCCTGCTCTTCCCCCACTGAACATGAAAGTACTTCATAAAATGAAAAGGTAAAGAAACCATGCAAAACACAACTTCATGAAGCTACTAAGGCAAATAGCTGGCATTTACCTGGAGAGAAAAACTCTAAAGTTAACCTAGTTGAGATGAAATACCAAGAGCAGTCTTTCTGTTCCTGTGCTACAGGGCCTGAACACACCAGAAAGGGACAAAGCCGATTTCTGTCCTGTAGTCTACAGATGAGCAATAAAAAACTTGAACAGTTTGGCATCCAGACACATTGGACTTTCCTGTAGCTGTGCTGTTTGTTAAAATGAGAGATGTGTAGATAGAGATATTACATTTTATTAGTCCAGCTTGTATATCTCGAGGGAAAAGGATAGCTTTTGGGTGTAGAAACTGTTATTACAATCTCCCTTCAAAAGATACACCTGGAAACTGAAGCTCATAACCACAGCAGACACTAGAAATCCTTGATTCATTAGCAGTTTTAGGGCATACATCCCAGCTACTGTTTTTTTTTCCTCCAACTCCCTCCAAAAATCTGTGTGTTCCCTAGGCAATAAATTACACATTTCTCAACTATCTTATGAGATAACACCTCCTAACATCTCTCTACTCCAGAGGCCCAAATACCCTTCCTCTCATTTCTAATTATACTCAGCATAATTAAATACACAGGCACTGTTTCTAATTTGCACATAACTTTGATGTTCACTCTTCCTTTTCCAGAGCTTAAGAAAGAGTCATGCAGTTGCAAGTTTGCCTAGATTCCAAACTATTCCACTTGCTCCAACTTCAAAAAAATATCATCACAACCTACAAAACTGCCCTTGGGTGTATCTTCAGCATATATAATCCCAACATCCTAACACCTCCATCACTGTTTTGAAAGGACAGTGAAGTACAGTTCATAGAAAATGATGGCATAAGAAAACCCCTCACTTCTTATGGCTACAAGTATCCTAGGAAGCACTATAGAGAGAAGAGCAGATTGCTCAGCCCTTCTGTAACACTTCTTCATGTGGCCAGTGAATAGGAAAGATGTCAGCAAAACCTTAGCAGAGTTCCACAACTTGCCAAGGCCACTACTGTTTGTGTTCCCAGGGGACTGTTCACCAAATTCCTAGTCCCTCTTGGCAGAAGGATCACTCTCTCTCCCATGAACGGTTACATATCTGGAAAACACTGCAGTGGAAACAGGATGTTCACAAACTAACACAGTCTTTAACACATCCTCCTAACCATCTATGCAAAGTCCTCATTCATCACCATGGTTTCAGTAGGTACAAATTGTGAGCCCATTTCTTATCTCCAGGTAAACTCCTAGTAATCACTCAGATCCATGCTGCTGCTTCTATTACTTTTCTGCACCACACAAAATCTTTGGTCCCACAGAGTTGGCTTGCACCATCTTTAGGCTG
Organism: Chloroceryle aenea; assembly: GCA_013399075.1. Taxonomy (NCBI): domain Eukaryota; kingdom Metazoa; phylum Chordata; class Aves; order Coraciiformes; family Cerylidae; genus Chloroceryle; species Chloroceryle aenea. The sequence continues at coordinate 64,257 of VWZY01000493.1, forward strand.
ATGTGTAGAATAGGCAAAAGGACACATACACTGGCACACACATATGAAACTTCACAGCTCCATCTCTGAGCTTGATGAAGAAGAAGAGACGATACAGAATATCTATCTCCCTTTTGCCTTCTCTCACTTGCATTCATTTTGAGAACCCACTTTATTTCCTACATGAACACACTAGAAACTTTAAATACTATGTTAATTACCTCAATAAAACTAACATCTTAGACCAAGGATTTCTCAGGTTAATTGAGCTGATATCAAGCCATGGATGGCCTGAAAGAGCAGCCTGGACACTACTTATCTATTTTCTGAAGAGTTTCCTTCAGTTCTTCGTTTCTGTTAGTTTGATGGAATCCTTGATACAGCATTGCATCCTATATCCTTGATGTAACATTCTGAAACTGACATCAGTCTTAGTCAACGAATTAGCACTGTAAATCATATACAGATGAAGGCTTATGGAAGATGGACTAATTCCCAGCAGCTGAACTTCCACTCTTTTTAATTTTTGGACTACCCTCAATCAAACCTTTTTTAGCGATATCTTCAAGTCAGTGAATTTTTATTTTGCTTCTAAGATTGAAAATGTATTTTTTTCTAAAAAGGCAAAACACATTTCATGTGTTCATGGATGATGAACAATCTTCTACTGGAAAGCTTACTGTCTTGCAATACGATAACAAAATAAAGTGGACAAGAAAATAATGAGATTTCATAACAGCTGAATATGACACATAAAGGTGGGAAAAACTTGTTTGCCAGTGACATATAGACATGCTTAAAGGCAAGACTTCAGGAAAGTAAAATGCAGAATAGGATCTGGGATTATAGTGGTTTCTATCCTGAGCACAAGCAAATAAAAATATCACACCTGGAAATAAGGCAAATTCGACAAGAGGGTCTATAAAGGTACTGTGTGTGAGCCTTGATTCCATGCCAGTTGGACCAGCTGTGGAGCATCATGGGGACAATGATAACAGTCATTACAGGTTTAGAAAATACACCACTGGAGAAAGGTTGAAGGAATTGCCTAGAGATTAAAAAAATGAGAAAAGACATGGATAGTCTAATTTTCTAATTTTTTTTATGCAATGAGAAAGGAAATAGGCTTTATGTTCACTATTTAAAGCACTATGTCTAAACTGTAGAAAAGGAAACTTCAGTTAGACATTGGGAAAAAGCCTTTCCAGCAGTCAGAACCAGTATCCCTGCTGTTTGGGCAGAAAGATTGTGGAAAGAGATTTTAAAGACCAGACTGGACAACCATCTTCCAGGAATATCACACGAACCAATCCAGTCTTCAGAAAGAGGATGAAGTAAATTACCTAGCTGGTCCTATTTTTGGAGATCTTGTTGCCATTTGGAGACCTATTTTCCTAGAGTTTCTTCTATCACCATCTGCAAGATACTCCTGATACAAGTAGCAAAGGACTACCACACTTACATCCACAGCCCCACTTCCTCTCAATGAGGAAATGAAGAAAGCAGTCAGTGTCTTCCTTTTTCCTCTCTTCTTTCTCCTTCTTTTGCTCCAGAAATGAACACACACAGGGCTGAAAACCATGTGACTTCTAAAGTGCTGGGTGATGAGGACTACAAACTCATTTTCTTGATAATGAGGGTAAGCACGGAAGTAATATGGGACTCTTACCAACAAAATAAAACAAAACAAAACAAAACAAAACAAAACAAACAACAACCAAAAAAAAAAGGTTGGAAAGTGTTTCACTTTAGCATCACACTTGCAGGTTCTTTGTAACAGATTCAGTCTTACAGGCATGAGGCTGCCCTGATCATAGCAAGATTAGGAAACAGCTCTCATAGATTCAGCTAGCACTCTGCCTTAATTGTGTCTCAAATCGAGGTGTCACAGCTGGTCATCAACATTCTGACTTTGCCACATGTTCAGAATGGTTTTCATGGCAAGTCCACCCATAGTTACAGCCAAGATACCTTGAGGTGAAGACCCTCACAGTGGCCTCTGAAGAAAAGTACAGAATTGGATTGAAATACAGTCTTTATTGGTATAGGAGCAAAGAGGAATAGAATAGGGTAAGGTGCTGCAGCATGGTGCTGCTTAGAGAGAGGACAAATGATTTTCATCAACAAAGTCAGCTTTGACTTAGTCTGCTCACTTTCACTTCCCTTTCCTTCCCTTGTGAAGTACTGACACCTAAGAAGAACCAGAATGAACTTACAGATTGTTAATTGTAATTATCAGTAGAGTAAATGCAGTAGCAGTGGCCACTGTGGTGTTACCTGTCTGTGGTAGGAAGCTGTATGAGAGATGCCATTAGGAACTATCTACCAGAAGTCTCCAAGCTTTTGAGTAACCACTTCCTGACAATCCAGTCTATGAATGGTAGCACACACAGTCATTTCTACTTATTCAGGACAGCATGATGGTTTATGTTTCCCAGGCTATGAAGTCTTCTCTCCATCATTTTCAAAGTTTACTTTGGACAATAATCATTATTTCTTTTGGTAGTATAGGTTGCATAGACAACAAACATGTCTAATTCCACAATTTTTTCTGAACACATTAAGAACTTCAGTGCCGTGGGGTGCCACAGACTCAGTTTTACTTGGTAGTACAGAAGTACCTGGGAGAATTAGACTGGCCAAAGAAAGAGGCAATGAAAGCTCTGGTATTTAACACTGGTGTTGAAAAAGTGAGGGGTCTTCTATTTCTCAGGTTATTTTCTGTGATATTTCCTAATTCACACAAACACCCCTTTTTAAAAAAAATTCTTTTTAATTCCTTGTCTGTATTGCACACCTCTTTCTAAAACTACACACTCAAATACTGTATTGTTTTACCCCACTTTTCTTCCCTAGAAGGATAATTGCTGGTTCTTTATGTGACTGTTCTGCTATTCTGCATTCTACCAGCTTAAACAACAGTACTGTAGCTACACAGCACGGTTAGGCAAGGCATTGTGGACACTATTCTGTGCAATATGTAGAGTCAGAAAGCACTGGAACATATTATCAACAGCAATGATGAGATTCTCTGGAGTAATTTAAGATTGAATGCACTGGGTGGGAGGACAGACTGAAGTGTTACAGCCATGACACCTATGCACCCTCTACTCCTGCTGTTTGTCTTTTGCTTCAGTAATCTAACTCTGTGATTGATCAGTGAGGCCATAAAAAGTGATCTGCTTTTCATGTACTCTAAAAACCCTGTAAAGTGTCTTTTCCCATGCTCTTCCAACTCATTATCATTGACACAAGCCCCTCTGTCACGTAAAAACAGTAAGAGTTCTGTGGGCAAAATGTCCTTCCTTCTTGCTCATTATTTTGATACCCAGCCTGGTTTTACACAGATAAAAGTATGTATGGAGTTAGGCTGTTTAATGCAATCTGATTGTGAGATGGTTCCTAGCAGTTTTTCTTATATAATGTTTTGACATTCTTGATAGTTCACGTAGAACTGTAAGATGTACATTATTTTCTGTTAGTGGAATTCTCTAACAGAAGCAATATAGATAAAACATGGCTAAAGAATATCCAGAAATGGGAAATCACTGAAACTAATCATGAAGCACATTTTCTAAATGTATCATAAACAGAAATAAATAGGCAGTGTGTACACAAGACTATGGCAATATGGAATACATTTTACTTGCAAAATATGTTGTGGGTAAACCAAACCTGAGAGAGCAAATCAAATGTCAGTGACTAGAGAAAAAGGATCTTCCAAAAGTGACGCAACTTCCAAGACACACCATTTATTCCTTTCAATGTGTCCCAGTCAGGAAGCAACACCAACAACATCACTTCTTGCAGATCCTGCAATGATACTTAGCTACAAGATTCTAAAAAGGTAGCAGTAAATTTCTGCAGTGTTTATGTCCTGTTGGTAACTATTAAGAAAGTGTCGCTTTTAAAAAAGAAGATCACTGTGCTTTTCTGCAGCTATTATTCACTTGGGCTAACATTCTTGAATTGTGCTGCTTTGCCACCTGAAAGCTGACTTTCTAGTGACCTCTAGCAAAAATTAGCAGGATGGGCATAAACTGCTCAGAACCAAACATACTAAATCAGGTGGAGTGCAAAGGCACTCAGCAGCCAGAAAAAATAACCTCTGCTTCTCTTTCCTCTCCCTACACATCCAACTATGTATTTCTTTTGACAAGGAAACCACATTCCACAACCTAGCACCTTTCACACTCTCCCTGGAAATGCAAGGTGGAAGAAGGGAGCAAGGGCAGAGGTTGAAGGAGACCTGGGCGATCAGCTGTGATGAGAGGGTAGCAGCGGGGCCGAGGCAACGAGGCTTTCCCTTCCGTCGCTCTTTTGCCTAAAGTTTATTGT
>VWZY01000495.1:0-32034 GCA_013399075.1 Chloroceryle aenea
TAGTTTTTGCTGGTTTTCTCCTTCATATTTCAGACAAGTGCAAAATGAAAATTTTCCACTCAGGTACCCAGACCCCAATTATTATTTGCCTCAAATCCTTTAATACTGCACATGAGAAACTGAACACAACAGAAAAATCCCAAAGCTGTTGCTTTCTAGATACTACTCCAAAACAAGGCTTTAGACATGAAAATAAAATTCCATGCAATAGCAAGCACAGTGCAAAGTGATTTTTTAATTAAAGCAGATATTACAATTTCTGGCAGAAGGAATTTCCTAAGGTGATTTTACATATAAAATAAAGACAGAAATACATTATTTGGCAAAATGGAAATAAGAATACTTGTTTGTATGTGAATTAAGCTGAGCAGAGCTAGGTTTCATGGCTCCCTATTTTGGATCCCAAGTGTAAGTTTTGAAATTGTCCAGATTCTGAAAGATTTCTGCTACTCAGGAAAGGGCAAAAATTCACAAAATCAGTAGATCTTGACAACAGTCCTTTGTATTAAGCAAAAACTTAGGAAAACAACTTCTCCCAGAAGATTTCTGCTACATTCAAACTGGCACTTGCAATCAACTCAGTCAGCTTCAGGCACTCAAATCTTACTTTTAACATATAACCAGTAAAATGAGTTTGAATCTGAGGAATTTAATGTTAACCCACTTCTACCTCACCAGACCCTCAAAAAAAAAGTATTTTTCCAGTTCTGTGTTTTCTTACATCATGAGACATCTCCGATTTTTTCACAAGGTTTACATGTATATGTGTCTTATTTTAACACATAAATATGTAAATAATTTAATTTTATCTTTGATTTAGAAAATGAAGATCAAAATAAAGTGTTTCAGTTGTATCTATTTATGTTGTTATAGGCAGAGCTAAAAATTCTGTTAGGTTAAATTAATTTTACTAAGCACTTCTTATTAAATATATATTTTTTTACAGGTTTTATAACTCTTGCTTTATCATCAGGGCTGAAAAGTTCCTTGGCAAAACTTTCTCAAGTTTTACCTCTTATACATATCTAGCAAAAACAAAGGCAGTTGTTTTATAGTAATAAGACACAGAAAAACATATCATGAATCAGTGAACTAAAAGACTTTTCCTTCAATTTTTAGTATCTAGTTTCATGCCAAGAGTTTCAAAGGAGACTGGGAGACCTTCCTAAGATCATCCATAATCTTGTCACAGTTACTAGACCACCCAGCAAAGTAAGTTCTGCAAGAAATCACCTGTTGTCTTTAATCCTCTGTCTTATAAGAGGACTTAACAGACAAAAATGTTTCAAAAGTTATCTTAAAAACCCTAACAGTAAAGTACAACTAAATATGTAAAGTTTCTGGTGGAAAATACGTTTTTTTTGGTCCACCAGGACAGAACACATGAATTTTAGCAAGTGAGAGAGTAACAAAGCTTAGAAAATAACGTGAACATCTATGCATTAAACACATCTATCATGCACCCTTTTACAAAATTAATTGCACTGCACTTCTTGAGGGGCACAGATAGCTATTGGGACTACAGTTAATAATGTACAGCAAAACAGAATTCACTTAGCATCCAAGGAGGTGAGGAAGACTAGGTCCACTGACAGCTGAATATCCATGTGCATTCTAAACCATGCCCTCCCTTCAAAGATGTTCCTCAAGTTTTTGAGTGGCTTACAAGAAAGAAAAAAATCAGATTTGCCTTCTTCCTATTGCAAGAGCAGAATTTTGCCCTTGTAAACTCTTTAGTGCCCCAAAAAGTTCAGGAACCCCAGCTATTTCCCTTGGATAAAATGAGAGACCAAACTCAGGAAAATATCCCAATACTGCCATCAGTTCCCTTTCCTACTCCCATGTTTTAGACCTTCCTCTGCCTGCTCTGGCCAGAAATGACAGTACAGAGGAAGGAAGGAAGGAGAGGGACAGCAGGTCTCATAATACACATCATTACAGGTAACATAAAATGTGGGTGATAATTTAAAAATCAATCTTACAAAGGCATTCTTAAAATGCTGCATATATTTACCATCAGAGACACTTATTTAGCAATGATAACTTACAAGTTAATAGCAGAACAATCACCACTGCTATTGCCTCTATGGTTTCTGCATCTTGCTCAGCAATGTATTTACTATTGTGTGCAAGATTTTACCAATTGACACTACATCAGATTATTAATTTTCTAATTATTGAACACAATTGCCAGGGAGGCCTGCAGAAACGATAAATGAGCACCAAAGACTCATGAGTCATCTCTTTGTGCTGTTGAATTTGTAGTGTTAAAAATTTACTGCATATATTAGTGTCATTTATAATATTCCAAAATTGTCTTTAACAATCAATTTTCATGTGACAAGTCATAACTTATTTATTAATTTGTCATTATCACTTTGGAAGAAAATGCAAACTCCTCCTGAAGGTTTAGAGGAGCAGCTCTCTGGAAAAAGACCTTGGGCTCTGGTGGACAGCAAGCTGAGCAGCAGCCTGCAGTACCCTGGCAGCAGAGGGACAACAGCCTCCCAGGCTGCATTTGCAAAAGCAGAGCCAATACAAGGAAGGAAGGGATTATCCTCCTGTACTCAACACTTGTCAGAACATCAGACACAGACAGAGCACCCAGAAAGGTTGTAGGTGGTCCATCCCTAGAAGCATTCAAGGTCAGGTTGTATGGGGCTCTGAGCAACCTATCTAGCTGAAGATGTCACTGCTCCTTCTCGAGGGGTTGGACTATGACCTGTAAAGATCCTTTGCAACCCAAACCATTCTATGGTTCTAATATTGTAGGCTACATGAGTTACATGGGTTGTTTCTAATGTTAAAGTGCCAAGTGAAACTGTAACAACTTAGGAACCCTTTATGACAAATACACAAAATGATATCAGTATCATTTAAGGGACAAAAGAGCCCCAGCAAGCTGAAGCCTATACTATATATCTCACACTCTTAGACCCACCAGGCTTCTATCTCATGGATCAAAGCTTTCTCAGCTGCATCATCATTTTCTGCCACGAATCTGTATTAATCATATTTAAAATAAGATGCAGTACAATGGTGTTTCTCAGCCTCCTGTCCACAGAATGCTCATGGTATGTAAGACCTCAGAATCCAAAAGTAAGGTTTCAGAATGTCTGTATAAGCACATACATGCATGCACACACAAAACATGCACACACATGCATGGGCATACATGGATTTTCTTTTCCTGTTGGTGCTGCCTGTCCCAGCACACCTAAAAGCCATATCCCAGCCACTGTCTTTATCTGCAGGCAGGGTCTATTATATGGCTGAATCCTCAGACAGGTCACATTAAACAGTATTCATCAGTTACAGTTTGATACTGGAAAAACAATAGAGAAGATCTTTTCCTGAAGGAGCAGTATATTATTTGTCATTCCTGCTGATTCAGTAAATGATCCTAAGATGTAAAATGGTTCACAGACACTGCTTCATAATGTTTAGGCAAAACAGAAGGAAAGTTGACACTTCCCTGTACAGCCTGACAAATGATTTCAAGGGTGTCTTATCAAGTGCTGATGCATCATATTGATGTTAAGCTGACTAAAAAATATTTTGTTCTGTGTATCACTGTACAATTGACTGTGTTTATACCCTGAGATGACCACAGTCATCAACAGAAAGCAAATGCACATCATTAGCTGCCCTTTGCTGCCTTGAATTCTTGACAAAGTCACAAACTGGTTTGGCCCCTGGGGTGAATAGTGAAGACATAATACCAAGAACTAAGCTAGAATTTGATTTATGTGGGATAATTTTACTTATTAGTGCAAGGTTTTGCAATGGGGGGGGGCTTTTTTTTTTATGTGTGAAAAAGGTGAAGAGAGTTATTTGCCTTCAAACTAATAGATTGTTTTCCTTCTGTATGTTTGATACACAAAGAAATGTGAACTACACAATCTTCTCTATGGCTTTTATCCTTTGTGAAGGTTACATTCATGCAATCTAGCATTGTAACTGTAGTAGAACATGTTATGTTATTCAACTGGGATTCTTGAAGTCAAGTTGTTTACAGTTCTCTTGTGCACTTGTAGTCTCAGCCCATAGGTCTGTTTATACTGTTCTTGCCAAGCTGAAAGCAATTCTGTCACTGTGCCATAGTCTTCTACATAAGACAGCATTGCAGTGAGTTGAGGCGGTGGCGTTGGCAAGCAGCCAGATTTCATTGCTGCCTCAGGTTTTCTGACATTTAACTGGTGCCCAGGTCAGGTTGCCATAATAGATATGGCAAAGAAAAGCCGTTGTCTTCTTTTCAGATTTAGTTTATTAAAGCCATTATTTGCCCAGAACATTAGGTGAATATAAGCCTTTCTGATTAAATTCATTGCCTTCGTAATGAAGTTGTAAAACTCTGATTTAGACACCTAAGAACCATATATAGATTTTCTCATCTTCACTAGAACTAAAAAGGTAAAAATTATGAAAATGGAGAAAAGCAGGATCCTTTTCCAAGTTTCCTAATTATTGATTCCCCCTCTGTAGAATAAGAGGTCATAAGGAACTTATAGTCTGGATTTAACCCACAAAGTCGTTAAAAAAATAAGCAATCATCACTGACTGCCTCATATTTCACTGTGTAAAAGCTTGTCCCTTAAATTTTATAATGCTTATGCACTTCTACATTTTAGTGATACCTACTGATCAGCTTCCACAGTTTTTCTTGATGTTTCAGTCAATCTGAAAACTTTGACATTTCTCCTAGCAAACAAAAAAGAAATGCTACCAGAGCTCCCCTTACTGTCTCTCCTGCTAGTGTTAGGAACAAGAAGTTTAAATCTTGTCATGAAAAAGACTTTTTAAGCATCTTTAAGCAGTTTTAAATACATTTTAAGCATCTGGAAGCTTAAGAGGTAAAAAGAAAAACTTCATAGAATTTTGAAGTCTTTAGAAGTAAACCAAACTGCTAAGAGATTGTGTCTTGCATCGAACCATGATGGAGAGAAAACCAGATATATTCCCAAATCTCCAACATATGCCAGATCTATTGAAGTAGCCATTATGGTACCAAATGTTCATATATGTGTAACAGTAACCTTTCAACTGTTCTTGGACTGATTGCCTCACATGACTTTGGCTCCTATGCTGATCATAGCTCTCTTCTGGGAAATCACAAAATGCAGATTAGGCAAAGTCCAGCTTGAAGTCCAGAGCAGCCTGTCTCAGGAAATGGAGAGGACAAGGGGGAAATAGAAAGGGTTTCCTAATGATATGATTATGTCTGTTGCCTTTCTTCCAAATGCTGTATCATCTAAGAAAGGTTTTTCCTACACAGAAGCATCATTATATAGCACAAAACCAGCTCTGATAATTAAAATGAAAATAAAAAGGTAAATCTTTAAAAGCCAAATTTATAAAAATACTTATGCAAAGCCAGGATCTTACTTGATAGATTTTAATGCTTTTTTTTCAACATTATATATATTCCAGGTAGAGGTAAAAAGCATTGATGTCTAGCTCTTCTGGGAAAAAGAAAGTCTATGAAGCATCATTCACATTAGTATTTAATTACATATCCATGGTGGTAAATTGTTAGGCTTAAATCAGACATTACTTAATAGATCAATTTTGTTACCTAAACATGGGCCCTGAGCTGAATTTCAGCTGTTCTGAGGTATTTACAACTGTAAATCCAGAAAAGAACAGATCCCCAGAGGTTCTGTGACAAATCTGATACATGGATATTTAAAAATATTTCAGATGACACTCCATATAGGTAATAATATCAGGCCCTCTGCTTCCAAATCTGAAAACAAATTTCTTAAACTGAAGTTTATTACCAGATCATCTTCTGTCATTTTGAGACACCTAGAAGAATTTCTGTTCTGAACGGACCATGTGAGATGATTCTCATCCAAATGCTACTGCTTTGTAGAATCATAGAGAACTCCATCCCTCCAGGCAAAGCATTTAAAATAACTGGAGAGATCACACAAGAAACAAACATCCTTGTTCTAACCACTCTTAGAAACAAAACAGGTAAGCAGCAGAGACACAACAGCCCAGATCTGTATTCACTGTGATTAGGAAGATATTTGGATTTGCAATATATTTAAATGCCTGTGGTTGAAAGTGAAGAGAGTAATTTGAAGGTGATAGGAATCCTGTGGTTTTAACACAGGTAGAAACTCTGTCTAGTTTACATACCAAAATTAATTCAAGACACGTGCCTAAGACTAAATCTAATTTCAATTACTGAAAGGTGTATGTCCAGTTTCAATTATTCATATAGATTCCCTCTGTAAAATAGAGCAGAAAAAAACCTTATGTCCAAAAATCTCTCACCTGAGACACATTTTATCTGAAAAATTCACTATCCTCAGATTCTTTTTTTAGCTCTTAGCTATAAAGTAAACCTAAATACGTTGTACAGATTAGACATCAAACTTTTACATGTCTGAAGATAAATAAGATGAAACCACTTCTGTGTGTTTTATCCAGACAAGTCTTGTTCCAACCAAGCAAGAACTAAAAATCCTACCTCTGACACACTTATTAAAAGGGAGAGGATGAATACATTAAACTCTGCTAGAAGCTGTTAACACTGGTACTATGTGTAGATGAATTGGTCAGTGAGTGGCAGGGGAATATTCACCTCTGCAACAGAAACATGATCATCGATGTTTCAAGGTCATGCCACTTCATGGCTGTAAATATCTGAATTGTTTTATTAAAATAAGGACTTGGTAAGCAGATGACACTGTTTTAAACAGATAATACAACACCTGTATATTTTAAAAGATGCACATCTTAAATTCACTTAGCACACTGTAAAAGTCTTAACCATTATGGGAAGGGGAAAAAATAAGCCAATTCCAAAGGACAATTCAGACATTCCAGAGAATCAGAAATAAGACTATCAATAAGATAAAAATATGATTCCTATGGAGTCTTTCATGTCACATAAGCTTAGAGGGGTTTAAAGAGTCTTAACCTCCAAATCATATGTGCTATACTGTGACTGCCTTTAAAGCCATGGAGAGGAGACTCAGTGGCCCACATGCAGATACACATCCTAGAGGAGCAGATGGAAGCAAAGCAAGTTCCTCAAGCTCATTTTACTGCATCTCCCTAAAAGATATAACAGCATTCTGAGCAAAAGACCTAAAGAAATTTAATTTCTATTTACATATACTTTAAAACCTGATTCCAGTTGTGTATTTTTCCTTATATATATAAGGAAAAATAAAACTCAAGACTGTTTTCCTACAGCTCTTTCCCATCAGTAATGAAGAAGACTTACCTGGAAAAGAAAGCATGTATACTGTACAAAGCCAAAAGGTGATGTGAAGTCAGAATGTAAATAGAGGGTGTAAGGGGGATGCAGAAATTCTTCAGATTGAAGAAAAAGTTTTTAATCTCACTGGCATGGCTGAACACTACTGTCTGTCCAAAACAAGCTCCACTACAAAAGGATGCTGTGGGGAAAGGGGCAATGTTTAAGTCAGTTTTTACCAATGCCATAAGATCCTCAGAGTACCTCTGTGAGATTGCCCTGAATGAATGCAGACAGTGAGATTAAAATACATAGCTACAGAAAACAGGCAGGAATAGTAAAATAGAAACGTGGATAAGGAACATTCCCTCAAATGTAAACCCAAAGTTTATAGTCACAATAAGGCAGGGATTCTTCTTCCCCAATCTTAACAGCATGGATCTTCTGACAAAATAAAACATTTACCTGTTAAAAAAATAAAACCCAAACATTCTTAGGCTAACAGGAAGGGAATTTTCAATTTCTGTAAACTGATAAAGAACCAGAGCAGGCAGACATAACATGATTCTGAGGACACCATGGATTTGAGAGTAAAAACCAAGCCTAGGTGAGGCAATACCGGCCTCTTACTTTAAATAAATTTCTCCAAGTGCTGTTTACTTTGGTAAATAAATGGTATTTTGAATAGACTTCATCTGAACCATTACATACAAATACTATCTACAGACTTCTGAAACTAATCTTTTGCTGATGATTAGTTTATTGGCTAAAAGGAGGGTAAAATAGGGTAAAATTCATAGTCTAACTGTATTTTGATAATAATAAAAAAAGTGAAGAAGAGTAGTAGAGGACAAACACTTGAAACAGGCAAGAGAAAGTTGGAAGATAGGCACAGAGGCAAGGCAGAGATTTCTCCAATAGTTAAGGTTAAAAAGCATATAAAGAACAGGGTGTTACAAAGACAGAATAAAATAAATAAAACTAAGAGATTATAAAGCACAGAGAAAAAAAAAGGAAATTATCAGAAAGCCTTAAAAGATTCAATAAGTTTAGGTGTATGGATGCTTACTGAAGTAATTTACTGAATATCTCCTGAAGATTTTTATTTTTAACAGATTGCAGGTTATCCAGGAGATGATGTCTTTCTCTACAGAGTGACAAAGTATTCTTTGGAACATCACAGTAGGGTATAAATTATTTTAATTTTTTAAAATAAATTCTTCCTTAATCAACAGCTATCATAAGCTACAAGGTAATCTGACCATTGGACTCTAAGAATGGACAGATCAATTTTTGCCTACCCCGTGCACCACCAGCTTAAGGATATTTGCTTTATTATTTTTCTGCAGTACAACATGAAAACAAAGCACCATGCTTATAGCCTGCCTAGAAGAAAGAACAGATCCAAGATGCATGGGCTATATTTAAATTGTCTTTTGATTCCAAGTCAGACTCTTGCCCGCATTACTTGGACAGACTTTGCATCTGGGGAAACCTCAGGGCATGCATTGTTCTGCTTTGCAGTATAAAAAGTCCTTATACAGCTAATGCAATCTATCCCATCTATCTTTGCTGCTTTATATGCTGATGTGTCCAACATCCAGTAGACCCACCTACTCTGCAGTGTCACTGCCTAAGCAATTCCACCTGGGGTTTGATATCAACATTAGCTTAACTAGTTTTTAGGCAGGAGTCATGTTTCATCAAGCTACAAGTGTTCCACCTCCTAGTAATTCAGCTGGGTCAGACTGCTCCAGGGTGTGGACTACCCCCTTTATCCAAGTTATAGACATTGTCAGATAATAATGCCTAGCTAGTCAATGCAATAAAGGCATTTCTCTTAGAAAATGAGAAAAGGCTCTATTCAGACTGTGGAATTACACTTTCTTCTGACAAATCATATTAGTTCAAATTAGCTGTTGGAAGAACCAAATGTTCCCAAGAATGGAACTTTAATTTATGAACTCAAAATGTAAGAAATCATTCCATCCGCAAGAAAAGCTACAAGGAAATCACTGGAATTAGCCACAGAAAAATGAAACCACACATTTTAATTTTGCATACCAGTTTCTTCCTTAGTTCATGTCCAGCCAAATCTTTTAATATGTATATATCAACACACACACATATACAGGTGTTCAGATGACAGAAGCAGGAGGGGGAGCAAGCAGAACAACAGAGCAATAGGTCAGACTATTCATAAAGCAGTCCATCAAATCTCAGCTGGTGATGTAGCCTATCCATCTTCAAGAGAACTGTTTTCTCCTCTTAAGCTAAGATCATCTTCTGTGAGGTAATTCAGGGGCAGGTTTGGGCAAAGCTATAGACCTGCTTTTGAAGGTAGGAAAAATAGAGGTAGGAAATCCCTAGGGGAACTCTAACTACAAAACTCAGAAATGGCTGGCATTTGTAAAACTGACTCAAAACTGTAAAACACATGTAGAGTCTATTAATAATGAAATTACATTCAATTGCAAAAGATTTCTATGGAAACCAAGTGAGTAAGACTCATGTGATACAAATACTCCTGCTCCAAGGAGTACTAGGGTATCACATGGAAATCTGTTTTCATACAATGTGTCTGCTGAAAAGATTATTTATACATGATTAAATCCTAACCATAGTTTTGTGATATTTTGGTACAAGGAACCAGTACAGTAATTATAGTTCATGTACATGAATAAATGTAGAGTTTAAGCAGGCAAGAAAGATATGTAACATCTCTGCTTAATTAAAATTGTGTGTAATTTTCTTTTTGCAATTGAAAGATGATCAAGAAGAGATGATGTATTAACTCCAGCTTGGAATACAGTGCTAAAGGCAAGACAATTTAGTAAGAACACATTTGAACTGGTGTAGCCATGTGCCAACATGAAGAGAAGCAATCAAGTTTTCTCAGGATATATACTATTTCATACTTCAGCTTTTCGTAGAATCATAGAATGGCAGGGGTTGGAAGGGACCTCTGGAGAACAAGTCCAACCCCCCTGTCAGAGCAGGGAACACCCAGGGCAGGCCACACAGGAACAGATCCAGGACCTCCAGTCCTCAGGCAGCTCTCCCATTCTCCATGATATTTCAGAAATGATGGAGAGTGGTAGAGCGACAACACCAGCCAGCTCCCTCAGCACTTATGGGTGCAGCCCATCAGGGCCCATGGATTTNCTCATAGAAAGTAACTTCCAGTCTCAGAAGGCTAGAATTAAGGAACTGTGCTTAGATGAATGTAACTTAGGCCACCCAAAAAGGATCTGTAAGGAGAACCTCTGACACCTTTCCTTCATCTATGGTGTGACAAGAAGTGTCAGTAAGTTATTTCATCCTATTCTGTATTTATAAAGTAGGAGCATTAGAATCATGGTTTCTTTTCTCATTCTCACGTGGTTTCTCCAACTCTGGGTTTGCAGTAGGCATGCTAGATAAACAACATATTTCCTTCTCTTCTGTGAGTACTACAGAGTAACACTCATTTAGCTGTGGATAGTTTTGAAATGTTGTTACAGCCTTTTCTCCAAGCAAATAATTCTCTTTATATAAAAAGCATGCCATCATGTCAATAGTTTTCTCTGAAGCACCTCTTACTAAGTTAATGTTAAGTATTATTATATACTAAGCAGAACAATTCAAGTTCATAAAAATAGTTTTAGAGATTCAAAAAGCTTCTTACCTGCCTTCTAGTACCACTTATAGCATTTCCTAATTTATTTACTTGCCTTTCTTTTTTCTTTTATTCCAGCAAAGAAAAACAAACCAAACTCTACTTTGCCAATAGAAATATCTTATGAGGTAATTTTGGAGATTGAACAGCTCAGTGCTAATGCTACTCTATCAACATCTGTGTTCTCCTATTAATAAGCTATGGTTGAAGGCGACTGAAATATGTATAGCAAACATCACATTTGATTTCAGAGGAACAGTCTTCAACAGAGCATGTAAGAATTTGCAATACCAGCACTCTATGGCAACCATTGTTTCTTCAAAGACAAGTTTGAGCAACCCATGGTGCTCCACTTTGAGTTCCCTGCCTATGGCCTCTTACAGTCCCACTGCAATCTTGGTGCATTCACAGCACCCAAGTGCTCATTCTTAGGACCCAGCCCCCCAAGGGAAGATGCATCCTTCTCCGTGGAACCCAGGCACTCAGCAGCCTGTGTGCAACTGACACATTCATCATAGACACAGGAACAAAAGAAATCACATTCATTTTTGCTAAAATATTTTAAATAGGACAGATATATCCTCATATGACCTTTTCCTTTTTTTCTTTTAAACTCCCAAGTTGGGCTATTTTTCTTTGGTAGTAGAGGAAAGGTTTCATTCGTCTCGGTTGACATTTCAAGATAATGTAAGCAGTACAACAGATGCTGCTTCATATATGGATACTGAAAACATGAAGAATTTTAATAGAACGTTTGAATTATCCTTTTCAAACTGACTTTCTGCTTTTTCTAATGTAAGTTTGAAAATAATTAATGGAATTTGCAACAATTTTATCTATTCTCATTTTGTGAGGGGAAGTATGTTTTACCAGCTATTCTCTTGGTGAATATTTAATATATAATATATACATTATTGATTAGAAATTTTGTATTTTTGTATAGGTAACAATACTTTACTTGGCATCACCATACAGGTGAGGCCATAAAAAGGCCAATTCAAAGCTCAGTGTCTCTTGTGCCAGCATGGGTGACACCTCAGCTGGAATTGCTAATGTGAATTTGTGATAAATGGAAATCAGAAAGGCTGCAGAGAAAGATTACTAGAATGAGAGAATGGAGAAAATGGGGAGGCTTCTGGTGACAGAAGTCTGGAAGTATGTTTAGAAACAAAGTATGGTGTAAAAGGACTATCTGGCTGTTTTATATGTTATACATGTATGATTTAACATATGTGAATTTGTATTTCCAGTTCAAACAATAAAGACGACTTACAGGAAACTATCAACAATGCAAACATCACATATATACAAATGGGTGTCTCTGACAATTCCCAGCCCCCACAGTCTCTCCAGTAGTTGGCATGTACTTGTCCTTCCAACAGTCAGCTCCTCCCCAGAGACACACAGGTCCAATCTAGACTTACAAACACTTCAAAACCTGGCTCCCAAGCTACTTATCCAGCTTGCCAGCTAGTTCAGCTTGATGTTTGCTAGCAGATGCACACCTCACTTGCTCCCGTTGCTGACCCCAGAATCCTAAGCCCTGTGATACCTGATCTAACTGCAGTTGCTGGCACTTGGACCTCCATTAACAGTGATGCACACAGAATAGAGACCTCCTCACACGGGGAAATAGAAAGGGAGTTTACTGAGGAGACAGGGAAGACAGCAGTGATCATGTGCAAGACATTGTCACACAGCCGTACTGACAAGCCCAGTTTACACACATTCAGGCCCTTGTAACCTCTTATCGTTTTACTTTACCATGCCTGATCCTTCCTTAATCACCTCAATCCCTCTCTTAGCATCTTAGCATCTAATCAACCTTAATTTCAAGCTACTGTGCTAGTCTAGAGATACACCGTATATATTCATCCAATGTGGATACTACTTTACATAGAAATATTATTGTGTAAGCACATATAATTGTCACAAGCTCATAATGATTTTATTACCCTAAACACAGGTAGCATTTACAAAAGGTTTAAAAGCAGGAGGCTTTTTCTAAATTTAACACATCTATTTCAAATCTTCCCCAGCTTGCCAGTCTGCAAGCCACCCCTGAGTATACCTGTGTTTGGAAAGATAACAACTCAGCACATCTTTACAAAAGCACAAAAGTTAATATTTTATGTCTGTAAAACCAGGAAAGGGTTGCTTTCAGATACAAGTAAGAACTGTTTTTTCATTCCTCTCAAATGAAAAAAAATCCATGTATCAGCAGGAAGCCACAATGTGCTGGAACGTTATCATCAATTTCTACTCTGCATACATGACAATCCTTGAAAAACTGTGGTAAGCTATTTTTACTGAAAAAAATTGATAGATAAAAAATGAATTATTCTGCCTTTGCAATATTGTATGTGACTCAGTTCTAATTTTTTCACAATTATGTTATTAAATATAAAACCTATCCTTATAACTTCAATATCTATAGCTCTTTATGAAAGAAACTTATTTTGTAACTGTCCAAACATACATCTGCATTTTTATACAAAGATGTCAAAGTACTTCAGTAAATTCTTCAGTGAGAACTGTCTTCCCACAAATGAGAAGAGAATAAGCAAAGCCCAAATCTGGCTCTTGGGATCTACTGTACACCAAGCTAAAGTCACACGGTTTCACTCTGGGGAATGTGACTAGCTGATCCGAGGAAATGCCATCAAAAATGGAAGAACATGAACTGGAGAAAATAGTAAGAAATGGTGCACAGAACTTGAGAATAAAGGGCTGCAGAGGAAGTAGATACCCTTTGAGAAAGCTTTCAGAGTTGGAATAAATGCCATTATCACACAACAAGTGGACTGTTGGGATAGAGTTTTTACTGTAAATATCTGCTATGTGAATAGTTTTACAGTCTGCCTTAAATGAGAATAAATATTTCCATGTCAGCACCAGTGATAATGCTTGCAAATAAGACAAAGAATATGCCCCCAACTTTCTCCAGAGAAGGAGTTAACTATTCCTCTCTCCCTCACCACCATTCCCTCTTTTTGTTTTGTAAGAATCTGATGCTGTGAAACTTGCCTACTTAAGTTATATTCAATTGGTGGAACAGTTAGCCTAATATTCCAACTGGTAATAATTTGTAAATATTGATCAGTTTTCAAATATTGATGTAGCCACAAGAGTGTATTTGGAATTAAAGCCTGTCTTGAAAAAAATAAAACCAACAAAACAAAAGCCCAACATGTAAAGGTGAATAAAAATAGCACTTCTCAACTCCTCAATTTCTAAGAATAACTGAAGTGTTTTGCAAAAAAAAATGCTAGAATTACTTCTGTTTTACAGAAGACGGGAGGAAATGTCTTTTCTAGAATCATATAGCCTGTCAATTATGAGCAATAAATTGGAGTTTTGACTGTAGAATC
This sequence comes from Chloroceryle aenea, assembly GCA_013399075.1. Classification (NCBI taxonomy): domain Eukaryota; kingdom Metazoa; phylum Chordata; class Aves; order Coraciiformes; family Cerylidae; genus Chloroceryle; species Chloroceryle aenea. The sequence continues at coordinate 14,246 of VWZY01000495.1, forward strand.
AAAGCTGACAACTGAAAATAATGCTCACGCTACACATCAGATCTCTTTTTCAACTAATAGGTTAGCTTGATGAAAACTTTTAGACAACATTTTAATTCCACAGTTTAGAAATCATCTCCAAAATGTAAACATCGCACATTTTATAGAAGCTTTATGCATTAGTATTTTTAGAAACTAGAATACTTGAAAAGTTGCTTGTATTGTTTATGGCCAAAGAGAGAAAATTTTATTAAAGATGACAAAAAAGAAAAATAGTAATATCAATTGTCATTCAAATTCTACCACACAAAAACTAAAACAGACAAACAAACCCAGAACAATAAAATAACTTAAAACAAGCTAAGAAAGCAAAAGAGTACTTAAATTTTGGAATATGCAGCTGCGTGTCTGTGCCCTTGATTTTGTTCACAGATGAAACTATGGGATGAGACTGTGACATGTTCAAACATTACAGAAAAGAAGATGATGGGTGTTGCAAAAGGGTGGATCCAGGCATCTTAAGTCTTATCAAAAAGACAGGAAAACATTCAGAGTGGCAGTCTGACCTTATTTAAAAGGTGAGCACTGTGTATTTCAGTCCATTGAGGGCTTTCTGGATTGTGAAAAGTGTAGCACATCTGCCAGTCTTTTCAATTTTCCCTTGAAGCCTCATCTAACAGCTGTTTTCCCTTGGCACCACCTTCTGTCCTCCATTCTCACATTCCTCCATCTCTTTTTTTTTGTGTGTTGCCTTCTGGTCTCAGCTTTTCAGCAAAACCCTCTACTCTTGGGAAACACCAGAAACTGATTATTTTGAAAATGCTTTTAATCTGAGCATATATACTTACATAAATTAGCTTCTTAAAAAAAAGCTATTCCAAGAATTGGCTATCAGTATCCCCGTGATGAATATGGAAATAAAGATATGCAAGATACTTTAAATATGGAAAACTGACTTAGTGTCTTGAGGAGTTTATCGATTGTGAGAATACAGCACACATCCCCAGGAGTAAAAAGACAAATTCAAGTATGATTACAGCTTTAACCATAAAGGAATAGAAAGTAATTATGTAGAGAGATATATATTGACAAACTCTTCCACTGATTTTATTCATTATATATTCATTATGGAATATGTACAAATTTATCACCTCTAAATTGTATTTCTTTTATACATGTATTTCTATTTTTTTATATCTTCCTAAAAACTTCACAGTCATTGGCAATAAAATTCACTGCCACCTCTTACTTTAATTCTGATGACAAAAAAGAGCAACATATTATGTTTGAATTTCTACCATTTCATAAGAAACACTTGTAGCAAACAGCTTTTCTGCAAAGTTAGAACATTATTCTAATGAGGGTATGGAAAAAGTCAATTAAGTTTTAATAAATAAATTCATAGGAAGCATGACATGTTGCTGGAAAGCTAAAGTGGTTAAGAGGCTCGATGTGTTAAGTAAATTGAATTATTCACTTAGTTCCATATAAATGGAACCCCGTATTTCTTACAAGATGGTATTTTATTTAAGCATGGGAAGAGAGGTGGGATACATTGTTCAAGAACAATGACATCGACACACTCCCATAGAACATACTACACATGTATCAGCAATTTTTTCTTCTTTAAATAATTATCCTGTCTACTTTGCTTACTATGGATCCACCTTCTATGAAAACCCTCATTTCACTCCATAGGCCATCCAGCACTATACAATTTTATCACTTTCCTTGTTAAATACACACTACATGTGACAAATGTGTAACAGTGTTCTTGGTTTGAGCGAAGTGGTAAATCCTTCCCACCCTTCTTTGCTTCCCTTGCAAATTATTTGTTTTCTTTTTGCCTCTGGCCACACTTATATCCTCTCGCTGTCAGGGATAATTTATATAGATTCATTCCAAGTATCCATAAGTACCCTCAATTATTCTTCTTGAGAACAGACAACCAGAAGTTATTGTAAATGATAGTAAAATACGCACAACTCTTGAGTAATGTGTTACCACGCTGAAAAGGCCTATTTATAGAAAGTAAAATTGTCTTCAAGCTGCATAAACATTAACCTAACTGCATACAAAAGTCATCTATTAAACTACTATATATTGAATTTATTTTCAAATTCCAGTGCCAAAAGAGAATTATGGAGCATCTTTCTTTTCAAGTACTTTAAGCAGACACAGTTTACTTTGCTAAAAAAAGATGAGGGTTAGTTCCAGCTGAGCACAAGTCTTACACTAGTCACACTTAACTTGATGATAAAGAGTTCATTCACCTTAACCAGAGAGTGAGATTCCTCAGATACCTAATTATGCCACATTTCACTTCATGCTGCATCATTGGAGGACAAAGTGGTTTTAGCAGGACCAACTGTTTTCATCTGTACTGCTAAATAATACAGGTACAGGAACTACTCTCAAAACCTGAGGCTACCCTGGATTTGTCCTGTGCTCCATATGGTGCCCCTACAGCAATTATTTTGTAAGCGTGTTTTTAGTTTATATCCTCTGATATCATGGCTTCTGTAGATTATGTTCTTTTAGAACAACATTTTTTTAGAATGAATCTAAGAGCTCATTGCGTGTTAGGGTCCTGTGTGAAGTAGTAGGCCTCAATTTCCCTGGCTGGCCTGTTCAGGACCTCCACCAACAGCTGTCCATTTTCCCAGAAGACCCATTTAAGCTCAGGTGTTGAGGCTACATTCTAAGTGCACTGTTTTAAATATCTCTGCTTTCATTTCTGCCTCCTGGATGGAGGTTAGGGCTATGTTGTGAACCCTTCTCCTTCTGTTCCTCCTGGACTCCAATGGATTCATGGCATTGTTTGTGACTTGCCTGTTCAGCTGTGAGACTGAACCCTGTTGATGTGCTGCCTCTGCTGTGATCAACTTTGGTTCTTGTCTCTTCCCTTGCTGTAGAGCAGCCCTGGTCCTGCTGGTACATGACAACATACTTTCGACCCTAGTTGCCTGAGAACACAAACCAATAGTATTGTATCTGAGTACTGTAGAAGAAGCCAGACTTGATGTAATCCTGCTCCACTGTCTCAGAGTAGTCTCAAGCATGTGTTGTACTCAACACATTGTCTTAGACAGTGCTGTTTGGCCTAAGAAAATCATGTGTCAAGAGGAAAGATAATGATTAAGCAGTTTAGATGATGGTCCTGCTAGTGTGCATATTTAATCCCTAACGCTGCTGCAAATGTGGGTATACTTCTTACCTTTGAATACAAACAGGTAATACGGCTTTTTTCTTGGGTGCTGCACTAGACACGCACCTGAAAGTCTCCTGTGAATCTCCACAGGCTGAATTTGAGGGCAAAACTTATACATGTGGATTTTATAGGAACATCACGTGGCCAATTGATAAATAAAGGCGAAATACAATTACAGCTATTCTGGAGAACTATTGCGCAAAACAGACACCATGTTAATGTGTGCAGCCCAGGTAGCTGGGTGGTTTTGAAGGAGAGGTTTTGTCATTGTTCTCTGTCGTCTTAACTAGCATTTTTCTTAGGAAGAATGGGCCAAGTGAAGAAAAACACATAAATGCAAAATCTAAAATTCCAAATAACAGCCTCCAATTGATAATACAAATCATCAAGGATTAAGGTTCTAAGAGAACATATGACACCTCCAGAACTACATGAACAATAATAATGCTCTGCTGCTCATCTTCTCATATTATAAGAGCAATTATCTTTTTTGAGGATATTCATCTTCACACAGGAACTGAGGAGCATATCCCTTTCTCATCAGCCAGATGGTTACATGCAGGTTTCAGTAACACTAAGCACAAAGCTATTAAACTCTGATCTCTAATCCTTCAGGGGAGCACCTTAGCTACAAAGCTGTAACTACAGAACTATGTATAAATACATCTTCTACCATAATTGTTGGAATAAAAGTAAAGACTGTTCTAGCAGGTGCAGTTTCAGAAAAAGAATTATTGCCTCTGTAAGCTGCGGAGCCAACTGTCATGCCCTGATACAGGTGCCAAACTGGGACTGCGAGTGGGAGATAACTTCAGACAGTTCTAAATTTGGCATCCCTTGTAGAGGTTTTTTGTATGTTAAAGTAAGATGCAAGTGTCACACAGATTTTTCAAGACAGCTTTTTTCAAGTAGGCTTGTGGAAGAAGGGGATGGGGAATATTAGAAGATTTTGGATGCTTGCATCTTAGTTCTGTTGGATTTTAGCAAATACAAGGAATTTTGCAAGCGTCTACTAATTAACTATCAAAACCCACCATGAAGTAGGTACATTTTATCATCTCCAGTACCTTTATTTCAGATCAAAACACACGCAGAAAAACTGCAATTTGACTTAGATATTGCTTGACAACTAAAAATTATTTTTACATTGAACCTGAACTTATTCAGTATACAAATTATGAAGAGACAATAAATAGTGAACCTTCTCCCTGCTCAGACCTTCTTTATGAACACTTTCACAGCTGAATAGTTTAGCTTTCAATACAATCAATACTGCCTTCCCTTCCCCTTACTACAAAGTAACTGTTTAATCTTCAAGGTATAATAGAGGAAAAAGTCTGGCACAGAACATCATACTTTCCATAGAGACGAGCATGATTTGATATATTGATATATGTCATATGTCTTATATCAAAATTACACCAGCTTAATGGACTGCATTTAGATATGTAATAACCATTCCATCAGGGAAATTGATTCACTGGGAGATTTTTTTCTAACACAAAGCTCTCTGCTGGCAGGGATGTGAACAAAAGGATGAAGGTACTACAAAGAGACCAGTTACAAGACCAAAACACAGGCAAGGCTGAGGGTACTTTTTTTACCTTGTATAAAGCAGTGGTATTTCTAATATAAATTTAGATCACACCCAAGCACAAACAACTGTGTTGATCAGAATTGGGTTTAGAGGACATTCAGTGATTGTTCTTCAGCTTTCCAAATAAGATGCATATCTGTGATTTCCATTGATATTAGTGAAGAGAGATAAAATAATAAAAAACCAGCTACTAACTAAGGTCTGTTTGTTCATTTGAAACCAGGGCACTATTACAAATTTCACTGTGTCCTACTGGAATATAAAAATAGAAAGTTCTATCTGGAATTTCACCTCTCAACTCATCAATAGCAATTTCATTAATGTTTCCTTGCATAAGAACAATGCCTTTCAATGTTGTTTTGCATGTTGACTCCAACATATCAGTGTCACCGAGTACAGAATGTTAAGTCGGTCACACAGAGATAGTGATTCATAATTAACATACTGGAACTTCAGATATGTTGATAGAGCCAATATGCTTGCTAACATGATTCAATACACAGCTTTTTTTCCTACAGATTGAAGCATATATTATCTTTCTGGTTTTATTACCAACAGGTCACAGTTATGCGTAACTGATGTTTCTGGATTTTTCCGCATAGCTGCAGATTCACAAGTGAAAAAACAGACTAACTGCCTTTCTCTTAAATCAGATAGTGCCTGAATTAATTTGCTACACTGCCACCTCTGCATTTAAAATCTGGCTTTGGCTCAAATTGTAGAAAGTCTCATTTAGACCATATGGCTTGATTGTCATACTGCAATTAGCCAAGTGGAGAGAGAGCATTTTATTAGACTGGCTCTACTTTCATTTGAGACCATTATGTATCAAATGGTAGAAAACAGTGTAGTATAGAGAGAGGAGGGGGACAAGAACAGAAGAAAAGTGAGAAGCTCTGTGAAAGTCCCACCTTCACACAGATGGTACATACCAGCTTCTCCTTTTGTCTCACACACCAGAAATCCTCCTCTTTCCTTACTCTAAGTCTGACAGTCCCATAGGGATGAAGAATTACTGTCTTGCTGTCCTAAAGCAAAGAAACCCTTCCTCCTCCACATGTAAGGAGTGCAAATTCTCTACTTTGAGAATCTGAGAAATATATATTTTAATTCCTTCAGTGCCACTGCTCAGGAGACTCCAGCTGGAATAAAAATACTAAGTCACTATTAGTTTCCCGTCCCAACTGCCTGGGCACCCATTCATCCAACATCAACTCAGTCTAAATTCACTATACAATCATACCTTCCTTAACACATTCAGGGGGTTTGGCCTTAAGCAACAAGATAAAAAATGAACAAAAGTTTAAAAGCTGTGTAAAACATTGAGGTTTTGAATAGTCCTACTTGCAGAGTAAGATTAAAATAGACAGCTCTTTGTTCCCTGGACATTCTTTTATTCCATCTAATAATGTGTATCAGTCTACAATTGAACATTTTTATGCCAGCTCAGACAGCTTGCATAACAGTGCTCCCTGAACAGATTAAACAGCTGACGAACAGCTTCTTTTACAAACAAATTTGCAAAAAGTGACTGGGCCAAGTGAACAATTATTCTGAAGTTGTTTATGTCAGAAAACTTTTTAACTTCAGCTGAACGTGATACTCCTAATAGAACACTGATCTATATAGTGTAAGATCTCTGCATTTAATCAGATTTTGATTTTGGCAAGTATGTCTACTTCAATACTGCAAGCTTTAGCTGTTCACCCTTCAATTTGTTATATTCCCATTTATGTCACATAGCAAAACTTTTCTAACATTTCCATTGAACAACTTTTCAAGCATTCAAGTGGCACCCACTGGCATTGTATACAACAGTATTCAGAAGATTATCATGACAAAGTTTAATTGTTAATGATTAGATACCATGCAAAAGAAGGACCCTGGGAGCAGACTTTCTATTCTTTTGTTGATGCAAGACGAAAGGTGTAAGCTGAAGACAAGGACCCTGCTGCACTAACTTTTAAAACTCACAGATGAAAAGATGATTTTCTGCCCTAAAGAATTTACAGTCTGCATGTCCAATATCAAATTTCCAATAGATACAAGACAAACCTCAGCATAATAGACCGTATCATCAGTGCTCTGGGAGGTTACTAGCTATCAGGTTTCCTGCTGGAAAATTTTCACAAGTAGAGTGTTAAGTTTCAGAGTATTACAGAAAGTTCCTCCTAAGTATAAGAGACAACACAACAAAAAGTGTGAAGTTGTTTGAAAATTTAACATACAAGTGATCCAAGCTGACATCAGGGAGAGATCATATCTGTACCTTACCTTGATATATGATGATAGTTCAACATGTGCCCTAATGATGATAATATTTCACATTTATGGAATGTGAACATATATGCATAGCCAGAACTGAAGGTGAATGAGGACAATCTCAACACATTAGGATTCCAATGAACCCCTTTATGAGAGCTTTGAACATTAGACATCAGCGGTTTTAGCAGGTCTGTCAAACCCACACATCTCCTAAGGCTTCATAGGCCAGATTTATGTTTTGTCCGTGTTTGAAATGCAAGCTTTGTGCCCTCACTACTTAGAATGAATAGTTACTCTTTCCTTTAGTCAGTTTGGTTTTGAAAAAAGTGAGGAAAATCAGAACTTCTTAATAGCAATATTGGAGTACAAACTTCAGAAATATACCATGTGACAAAATAAATGGTTTGTCTACACTGTCTCATCTCCAACTTTCTTGCATTTCATGAAATATTTCTACAGCTTTCATATTTTTCTTAACAGGATCTAACTACTCTGAAAAAGGCTTAAAGTTCTTTAATCTACAGTCTTCCTTTCCTATCTAATTTATGAGAAACATAGCTCCACATGGTAGCAACCAAGGCCAACTTCCAATTTTTAGAGAGGTTAGAGCTCACAATAAGATCAAAAGCAACCCTCTAATACATCACTAACTCTTATTTTCAGGAACTTTCTAAGTTGTTTACTCAAACATCATTACAATTTCCCCAAGCTGAAAAGTGAAAGCAAGCAATTCCTTCCGTATGTCAGCTTTTTAATAATCAATTAAGTTAACAAGAGCTCTGCCATCTGCACCTGATCCAGTGACAGAATAGCACTCCCAGAGGGGAAGCATCTTCACTTTGCATTCACCTGAATCACAAATAATGAAGAAGGTGAGAAGAAGAATCAAAGGGAATGAAAGAATAAGCAAAGTCAAGTTCCATCTGGAGAAAGTAAGTGGGGATGGTTTTTTCATGTCCAGCAGGAAAATATTCAATCTGAAGTGTTTCATCAGAGAGAAGCAAAGCTTCAAACTTTCAATGATTGTAAAAGAGTAACTTCAGTCAGGATAAAAGGCTTCATGGACAAAGGTTGCCCAGATACCAGACAAATTCTGTTTTTCAAATACAGTATCAAATTTAAGCCTGAATATAAAGTAACCAGAAGAGAATACCCTAGAACAAGGCATTGATCCAAAGCTCAGGGGACCAGAGGTCAACCTGCAGCTCAGCTGTAAGGATTTACCCTGTCGTAATCCTGCATGGGCTGCAATGGTGGATGCAGTGTTGCTTGACTGATCTATTCACCTTACCAATTATTTTGGGAGAATTTGTATCTTTTCAACAACAAAACCTCTATAGATTACCTAGATATATTGATTGTTTAAAATTGGAGAGAAAAAATATCATCTTTACCTTTATAGCACACACCAAAGTGCTACTGATCCTCCAGCATATAGTCTCAGGCCTGTCTTGATAGGCACTCATCTTGCTAGAGCACACTCATTCTCACAAATCAGAGCAAACAAGCAAAAATACAGGAAGAAAAAAAGTAATTCCTTTAACTTCTAGTTATTTTGCTTGAGAGACACTGCTCTTCATAATCAGCTCCCTGATCAATGGCCCTTTATGCGTTATAAGAGAAAAAACCAACCCCTGCAATATTAGACAAAAACAAAACAAAACCACAAGAGAAAAAAAAAGAAATAAGAAAAAAAAGAGAAGCTATAGATGATGTCAAAGAAACTTGACAGAGTTCCGTTCATTGTCCTAAGTTGCCTTCTGACCCTATATCATTAGAAATAAAATTGTGCATCTTAATTTTGCATGGACAATGAAGATGTTAGATTTGAGAAACCACTGTTACAGCGAAAGTACACGAATTACAGATGACTTCTATCCAGTGAATTCTGCTGCACCTAACTGCAGCAGAACCAGAGAGCAGACAGCAAGAGGAGATAACTGCTAGATGGCCACATTGAGATAGATTTTCTAGAGCGGTGCTCCAAGTAGCTGAGGGAGCTGACTCTGGAGTGCATGAGGGAGAATTAGAGACAAGAGCAGACACTGTATAGCTACATCTATCCAGTATGTTAACTTAGCACCTGCACATGCTCTGCACACTGACTGACAATCAGCCCCTGACAAGCTTTTGGCCTGGGCCAAATTGTCTGGTCACGGTTCAGCATACAAGCAGTTCATGAGCAGCCTTCTATTTTAGTGGCTGATAAAGTTTACCATAGATGGACGACATTCCTTTTATTCAGTGCCCAGGAACATGCCTGGGGCTGTTGAATTTGCCATTATAGAACTTGTATTAAATTCCCTTCCATGACATGATGCATGGAAGTAATGGAATTCTTCAGGGAAAAAAAAAAAAACAACAAACCTTCCCAAACAAAAAACACCTGTAAACTACTTTTAGCAGAACTTACTAGTACTATCAAAACTTCTTTTTCACATTATCCATTTCTCCCTCTCAAAAATCACATAAAACCAAAACAGCCCAAAATCTGTTTTGAAGAATTTCTGAACAGGATACAATCTCAAAGCTATACATCAGTGAAGCATCAGGAATGACAACTGGGCCTCATGAAGGAACCTCCAACCACTGTGCTGTTGGCTTAGTGCCCCCTATGCTTTTTAGTGAGTACATGCAGGATAATCAAAGGTCTTTCTTCAGTTCCAGAGGGCATTAAGGCTTTGATGTATTCAAGGTCAAATGAGAGCTAGCACACTTCAGCTTGATCTTGATCCAGAACTGACTCATATTTTGCATGTGTTCCTTACACTGATGACCATTGCCTCTTGATTGGCAATCAGTTGCTGTGTCAATGTCCTTTTAAAACCAGGCAAATGCCCTTCACCTCACATAATTATTGCCTGTTGCAATATGCCATATGAGGGGAAAAGGCTTATTTGCCAACCTTTTACAAGAATAAGAAAGAAGTTGCTTGCATACTGAGATACATGTTTCCCAATTTCCAGAGTGAAAAAAATAAGATAGATGGACAAAACAACTTAAAAGTACAGATGCCTTGACAGAAGTTGCAGCCAGATAGCATGCAGAGCCTTATTATGTCTTCTAAAGAGATATGGCTATAAAATATTCAGAGTTTACCTTTCTTTAGTCAGCTGAGCTAAGGACAGAAAAAGATAGCTCGAAGGAAAAAAGAAGCTACAGCAAACAGCAGGTATTCACAGCATATTTTTAAAAACTATCTATTTCTCCTTGCAAAGGCCACATACACCTCCAAATTCTGCTGCAATACAAAACAAGCACAGAGAGAATTTTTCCATTATCTATCCCCACATTTAAGACAGGGCATTGTAGCAGAGTATTATCAGGTAATTCTTTTCCTAGACAATCCAGAATAGCTTGAGAAACTCCACATTAACTATGACAAATAGCTTATTTATTTTATTTGTTTCTGAGAGAAAACAAATGCTAGATCTGAATGTATTTATTTACTTTAAGTAATTTATTTGTTCTATTTCACTCTAGAACTTTTATTGGTAGCATCTTAATTTACCACATACTCATAAACAAGGACAAGTAATATTAAATAAATCATTTAGACCTGTCCAGACTCTGGAGGAGGAAGCTGTAGCATGATAAAAAAAGGTAATAAAGATGTCTCCTTATTTTAGAACACAATATTTTGATAGGTACACGGCTGGCCTTTTTAAACCAAGAAGTTTTCATCTCTAAGATTTTTAAGAATAGCATCTGAACTCATAAGGAGATCAGGCAATTATGACATAGAAGCCCTTGAGAAGCTCTAACATTGAAAACATGTTTTACTGTCTTGCAAAACAAAGCTGAGTAGAATCACAGATGCTTTTAGAAATAACTTATGAACACGGATATAATCCATTCTTCCACCCCCCAAAAAATGGGCTAATCCAGGTACTATTATGACAGATTGAAGGGTAGTGCATGTCTGCTGTAATTCCTGCCTGGCTGTGAGAGCATAGCCTGGAAGTGTATCATCTAAACAGGCTTTAGTCTTCTCCTTTACAGTCTGCAAGAATTCCACTGTCTTTTCATGTTTTCCTGTTTTTATTAGTCAGACTTTATTTAAATCAAAGCTGAAGAGGAGCTGGAAATTTAGGCAAGAATGCACTGGCAGAGATCACTGTGGCTATAATTCTTCATTTTGCTATCCTTCTTCTGCACAATATATTGCAGGAAAACAAGAATTTAAGATGCCTGATGTTCCTAGGTGTTTCCACTTTAAAAGCTCCTCAAACTGGGGCTGTTCACTGAGATTAAAAAAAATCATAGATAATACTACAGCACCCCAGAGATTCCAAAGTGGGCTACATCATCTGTCCAGTAATCTTAAGAAATTCACAGGTCCATCACTTGTCCCTGTGGTGTGGTCTCTTATCACTTGGTCTCAGAAATGCAGCAAGAAAAAGGGATAACAAAATCATAGCCAAATACTTGACTTCTAGAACATCTGCTGCTAACTGGTTTTAGTTCAGTAATGATAATGGAAACATGTATGATTTATTAGTAACATTTATGGAAAACTCTTAAAGGTCTAGGAGTGGAAGAATAGAAGATGAGTCTATCATTGGCAGAACGTTTTGAGATGTGGAAACCAGATTTTACACTCCCTAAATTCTCTGCTGAAGAATAATCTTTGCACATCTCTATCAAACACATTGATTTATACAGTAAAAAAATAAGCATCCATCCAGAAAAAGATTACAGGAACTAGTGTTCTCTATGAGGTTGGGAATACTGGACATTTATTTATACCCCATCATATTTTTCCACTGTTCTGGCATACCAAGTTGAAAAGCCTTTTAACTATTTTAAGAAACTGTGTGCATTTTATCACTCTTTTTAAAGTCATTTCATTAGGAGTTAAATTTATGAAGCGTATTTTCTGTGGAAACAAAGATAGTCAAGTATGAAATCACACTTCAGCCACAAGACCTAAATTCAGTATGGAAAGACAGTAATAATTCTGATTACAGACTTATGAACTTTTAAATCCTCTAGAATATTTTTTTAAGTGCAGACAAATCAAAAGGATGTAATTCTAGCTTATCAGCAACCGACAGCAGCACTGCAGCTAAATTTAGCTATACGAATACCAGTTCTGCTGCAAGTTATATAGTACTTATCCATAAAACCTTGTAGCTGTATAATGTGGACAACTATTCCTTAGAGGAGAGCAACAAAAAAAGTTCTTTTCAAGCAGTGTGACAAACTTTGCAGGTTTTAACATAAGATTTAATAGAAGGGCTTGTCATATTAACCTGCATGTTTGGCACCGAGACTTTTCCTGCTGTTCCCTTCATCTCAAAGGATGAAGGCTCACTTTTCCCAAGATCATGAGGCTCTATCTGGCAAAGGAGTCTATATAGAAACTAATTTCAAGTCACTTTGATGTATAATTAACAATGTTCTCTCAAGCGTTCATATGTTTGCAATATCAGGTGCCTCAATAAGGTCTTGATCCTGGTTCCTTCAAGCTAACAGGAGCTCTTCCACTGCCTTTGTTGTATTTGATCAGAAATTGAAATCAGTAAGAGGAAAGGTAGAGGAAAACTTCTCTAAGCCATGCATCTCTAAAAACAAATTTAACATTTTTCTGATGCAGAAAAAAAAAATCTATATAATTTTAGTGGTTTATTCAGTTAGGTCTGTAAGGGAAAAGTGGCCAGATGACAACTGTGACAGATCCAGGGTCCTCCCCCTGTTAGAACAATGGAGGTCTGTTGGTCATTGTAAATTTGACAAATGTTAAGATGTCAGAGGAATTCTGTGATGGATTTTCATTCTTACATAAGGAAAGCATTGCTAACAGCATATAATTAAATTTAACAAAGCACAGTGAAAGCCCCAAAAGCTAGTAATTTTTCTGAAGGCAAGTGACTTGACTAAGGCTGGGAACACTCAATGTCAGAGCTGGACTCAGAATTCAGACCATCCACTCAACTGTCTTTCCACCTATGAATCACTCAGCAATTGAATTAGTTTGTGCTTCCTCTGCAACAGTAACTTGTGCATTGTTTTCAACCAAGTTAACATCAGGTGGCCAATGTACCTGGAAGATTTCAGAGTTTATGCACATGTGATGGATTGACCTTGGCTGGCTACCAGACACCCACTTTCTTAATTCCCNTTCCCGTCGTGTTGTGGTTTAAGGGTGGAAAACTGAGAGGGGAGGGGGAGAGAGGGAGTGGGGAGGGAATACGACACAACACATGTGGTAAGCCTGGGACCTTGAGAAGTCAGAGGGCAGCTGTTATTCCCTCCCCTTCCCTGCCACACTATATAAGGAGGAGACAGGAAGTTCAGGGTGGCTTTTTTTGCTGCTTGGTTTTGCTGTGATGGCATTTTGGTATGGCTGGGCCTGACTCCATGTGCTCTGTGCAATTCATTGCCATCTGAGATCAGATTTTGTAAATAATTCTATATGCTTCTTCCATTAATATTCAATTTTCTGGTTTTTGGTTTGGTTTTGTTTTTCTACTGTTACTCATTATATTTGTTACAGTCTTAATTTCCCATCTTGGGTGTGGCTTCTTTTTTTGATTTTTCCTTTTTCCCCTTTTTATCCTCCCCTGGGAGGGAGGGGGGAAGGAGGCTAATCCTGCTCTATGTTCCATGTGGGCTTGTCTTGAGCATTAAATAAAGGGACACACCTCCTCAAAAGGATAGGGGAAGAAAAAACATGGAAAAACCCCAGGGGTCAAGATGAAAATAAGTTCATCATTTACCAGTTGCTATCATAGGCAAACCAGATTTCTTCTTAGGAAAATTAATTTATTGCCCATTAAAATAAGATTTGGATACTGAGTTACAAAGACAAAACCTAAATACCTTCCCCATATTCTCTTCTTCCCAGTCTCAATTTCACGCCGTTCCCAATTCCCTTACCTCCCAACACCTCCAAGTGGGAGTTGGGGAATGGGGTTTGTGGTTGGCCCATAACAGCTCTTCTCTGCCTCTCCTTCCTTCTCACACTTTTTCCCTGCTGTGGAATGGGTCCTTCCTGTGGAGCTTCAGTCCTTCCTGAACAGCTCCAGTGTGGATCCTCATGAGATACTGACCAGGTCTCCCCAATGATATGAGTTCACAGAACGGTTTTGTTTGGAAGGGGCCTTTAGAGATCATTGCCCCTGCAGTGAGCAGGAACATCTTTAACTAGATCACATTGCTCAGAGCAATCCTCCACCATCCTGCTTTTCTCCTTCTTTACCAGCCTCCCTTCTCCTTTGTCTCTGTACATGCTTCCCCTCCTTTTGCTTCCTTTTCCATCTCAAAGTAACAAATTAAACTCATCTCCTTCTCTTTTCTAAATTGTAAGAAAATGTTTCATTCATTTCTTATGTTTNACTTTTTCCCTGCTGTGGAATGGGTCCTTCCTGTGGAGCTTCAGTCCTTCCTGAACAGCTCCAGTGTGGATCCTCATGAGATACTGACCAGGTCTCCCCAATGATACGAGTTCACAGAACCACAGAATGGTTTTGTTTGGAAGGGGCCTTTAGAGATCATTGTCCCTGCAATGAGCAGGAACATCTTTAACTAGATCACATTGCTCAGAGCAATCCTCCACCATCCTGCTTTTCTCCTCCTTTACCAGCCTCCCTTCTCCTTTGTCTCTGTACATGCTTCCCCTCCTTTTGCTTCCTTTTCCATCTCAAAGTAACAAATTAAACTCATCTCCTTCTCTTTTCTAAATTGTAAGAAAATGTTTCATTCATTTCTTATGTTTTAAACTGAAAGTAAGAAATTGAGTACCTTCAAATTACCTCTCTCNGGAGGGGGAGAGAGGGAGTGGGGAGGGGAAACGACACAACACATGTGGTAAGCCTGGGACCTTGAGAAGTCAGAGGGCAGCTGTTATTCCCTNCATCTCCTTCTCTTTTCTAAGTTGTAAGAAAATGTTTCATTCGTTTCTTATATTTTAAACTGAAAGTAAGAAATTGAGTACCTTCAAATTACCTCTCTTGATGTTTGTCCCCTTTATTCTATTCTGGTTCATCCATTTACACTACAAGTACTACTTTGTGGCTTAGGGTTCATCTACTCTGTTTAGAGTTTCACCCAAAAGAAACCAGTCACTCAAGGGGAAATAGAGTATTACACATATAGTCAGTGATGTCCCTCTCCAACCTGAAACAACTGCTGTCTTTAGTCTTACCAAACTGTGTAAACAGCATTTAATCATTGTATTTTCCAAAGGATGGAGTTGTTCTTTGGAGGAATTTAAGAGTATGAGTCTCATTCCCTCTAACTCATATACAGCTTTCAGTGAAGAAGGGAAGGTCTTCAAAGATAATTTAGGTAACACTAGAAATAAGTGTGTCTTACTTATACCTGGCCATGTATGCTGATCTTTAAGCCTACAAAAACTAGTCAGTTTAATCAAGAATCATTAACTTTTCAGACATTGAAAACAAACGGCGAATATCAAACATTCAATGGGACATTTTTGGACTGAAAAGACCAATGTTAAGAGAACTTTAAAAAAATGTTGCTCAGCACTGGTGTTCAGAAAAAGGACACTCAACATGTTTCTAGTTCACAATTCTGAAGAGAACCACATTTACATGTTCACTATGTGATGAATGCTTTCTTTTATTACCACCAAACATTATAAATTGTTATTGCTGTTTATTCATTTAGATTTTAATCTCTTTTTGATAAGAAAATGGGGTTTTAATAAACTTTAAGTGCTCTGTAATCCCAGCAATTGTTTACTTCCATTTTTATTATTTCTGAAGATATTGCCTGAAGTGTCATAATGTTCAGTAAGCATAATATGATGCCCGACCTAAAAATTGTTTTGTAAATCATTTTGAGTTCTGTTATGATATGCAAAATGCAGACCTCTAGCTGTTTAGCAATTAAATATTTTGGAAACACTTTCAGAGCTATCTGCTAGCTTTTAAATTTCTATGCTAACTCTGTACTGATTGCTTTCTTGATTCCTGTAATTTTAAGAACTAAACTTTTAAGAAAAATGGTGATAGAGAATTCCAAACAATTAAGTTTATGCTCATTTTCAGGATCAAAATCTATAGTCTGCACAATCTGTCCTGTCTATCAGAAGTTTTCAGTCATCATAAGGTATTAACTATTGCTGATATAGTCAAATGGAAGTTGTGAGGTCAGCATTAAATGGGAAAGCATATGAGTGATTTTAAATAGCATTCTAGAACTTAATTTAGAAAGCTTCTGATTTTTAAATTAGTATTATTATTAGCATCCTCACATTTTACTTCCTGCTTCCTTCAATCTGGGAATGCAATCTTTTCTAAAGAAATCTCATCACTAGCAACAATTAGTTTATGTAGGATCTTGAACAATTAAGCTACTGCTGGCCTACAGCTATAGTGTTCTAATTCCAGATACATTCACATGATGGTACTATAATTAAAAACAGAGGAGAGAGTGTAAAAACAACATGCAGTCACACTACAAAACATGTCTTCAGTAGCTACCAAAGAGTCACATGGTTATAATCACAGCAAATTAATAAGAATCTAAAAATAGTTGTGTTCATTTCCTGTGCATTGTATATCATCGATAAATTATTTTCACACTGTGTTGCAGGTCACAGCTAAATTGGCTATAAACATTCTGTCCTCCTGAATGGATTAGTTTATCATTAGCTACATGAATGCTTTCCACATGACTCTTAATCAGGAGTTAAGAAAACTATACTCAGGAGTTACCATATCTAATCCAATGTATTCAGTCAATGCTATAAACTCATTATGAAAGAAATCCATTCTTGCTGTATATTACTTTAATGGGATTAACTGATCTTCCACTGAATTTCATTATAAAGAAGGGCAAGACAGTGAGTGTTTTATTTTTGTAGATCACAGTCTGAACGAAGAATGTAAACAANCCAACAGCATCTCTCTCATGTTTCTACCAGACTCCAGTCTACCTGTCTTAAGGGAAAGGGTTTTTTTAATTTCCCAGTGACTAGAGAGAGTAGAGTTTCCATGATGAACAGGTTAAATATATCAGAAAAGCTGTAAACTTTGGATGTCATGGAAATATTTTCTATATTAAAATGGAACTTAAGGCTTTATCACTTAAACTATATGGCTTTTACTACACCACTTAAAGAGACACAAGTCCATGGGGCTGGATGGGATCTACTCAAGGGTATTGAGGGAGCTTGCTCAAGTGCTCACCGAGCCACTTTCCATCATTTATCAGCAGTCTTGGCTAACTGGGGAAGTCCCAGTGGACTGGAGGGTAGCAAATGTAACATCCAATTACAAGAAGGACCAGAAGGAGGATCCAGGGAACTACAGGCCTGTCAGTCTGACCTCCGTGTCAGGAAAGGTTATGGAGCAGGTCATCTTGAGTGCAATCACATGGCACATACAGGATAACCAGGTGATCAGGGCAAGCCAGCATGGGTGCATGAAAGGCAGGTCCTGCTTGACAAGCCTGATCTCCCTCTCCCTGTATGACAAGGTGAAGCCACAGAGTGGACAGGGAAAGGCTGTGGATGTCATCTNAGTGTGGGGACTTGTAGTACTTCCCAGAGTTACTGGAAAGCTGTCTAGAGGAAAAGGACCTGGAAGTGCTGGTCAACAGCTGGCTAAATATGAGCCAGCAGTGTGCCCNATGGACCTGAGTAATGCTTTACTAAACTTTTACTTTTTTACTGTAAAAAACTTCACTAAATAGAATTCCCAGAGCATTCTCCTGGAGAAACTGATGGCTCATGGATTGGATGGGTGTACATTTTGCTGGATAAAA
>VWZY01000495.1:32078-63091 GCA_013399075.1 Chloroceryle aenea
AAAGGAGGCTCAGGGGATACCTTATCACACACTGTTACTACTTGAAAGGAGGTTGTAGTGAGGTGCAGATCAGCCTGTTCTCCAAGTAACAAGTGATGAAACAGCCTAAAGTTGCATCAGTGGAGGTTCAGAATGGATATTGGGAAAAATTTCTTACTGAAAGGGTTGTGAGGCAGTGGAAGAGGTTGCTCAAGGAAGTAGTGGAGTCACCATCCCTGGAGGTATTTAAAAGTCATATAGATGTGGTGCTTAGGGACATGATTGTCACTTGGCAGTGCTGGGTTAACAGTTTGACTTGATCTTAAAGGCCCCTTCCAGCTAGAAAAATTCTATGATTCTATTAATTTCTTTTAACTTGAAAAGCATACTGNAAAAGGACCTGGAAGTGCTGGTCAACAGCTGGCTAAATATGAGCCAGCAGTGTGCCCAGGGGGCCAAGGCAGCCAACAACATCCTAGCTTGTCTCAGAAACAGTGGCCAGCATCACTAGGGAAGTGCCCATAAGGACACTGAGGTTCTAGAGCAGGTCCAAAGAAGGGTAATGAAGCTGGTAAAGGGTCTAGAGAACAAGTCCTTACAACAAGTGGCTGAGGGAACTGGGGTAGTTAAGCCCAGAGAAAAGAAGGCTCAGGGGATACCTTATCACACACTGTTACTACTTGAAAGGAGGTTGTACTTGGGTGTAGATCAGTCTGTTCTCCAAGTAACAAGTGAAGAAACAGCCTAAAGTTGCACCAGGGGAGGTTCAGAATGGATATTGGGAAAAATTTCTTCACTGAAAGGGTTGTGAGGCAGTGGAAGAGGTTGCGCAAGGAAGTAGTGGAGTCACCATCCCTGGAGGTATTTAAAAGTCATATAGATGTGGTGCTTAGGGACATGATTGTCACTTGGCAGTGCTGGGTTAACAGTTTGACTTGATCTTAAAGGCCCCTTCCAGCTAGAAAAATTCTATGATTCTATTAATTTCTTTTAACTTGAAAAGCATACTGATAGAACTAAATAGGAAGTGGAACTGAAAATCACTTCTGCACATGCAGAAAAACATGAGCTCCTCCCTTCTTATCTTTCCTGTTCATCCTCTTCCTTTTTCCTGGTATTTGATTTCTTGCCTTTTGGAAAAATAAAGATCCTTTTTTGTCATAGGTAAATTTCATTCCATACTTCTATGAAGGTATCAAGCAAAAGCATCATCAGCTGTCTTGGCAGAATACAAGACTTGTAATTATTTTTTCTTGCTTTCTACTGGTTCTTGTCTCTTTCTGTATCATTGTCTTGCATTGTCAAAATCAGAAATATGAGAATTTAAAAAGGTTTGCAAATTGCTATAAAATATGGCTCATGGTTAACTTCTTGTCCACCAGGACTTCAAGCTCATTTTCCATGGATCTGCTTTCCAGTGGGTCAACGTGTAGTGATGCATGGTGTTACTCCTCCCTAGGTGCAGGATTCTACACCTATCCTTATTATTGTAGCAACTTATTAGATACTACATCACTGGCAGACACAAAGTAGGCACTTCTGTAGGTGTCTATTCCACCTGCCTTCCAAATGATCACACTTCTAAAAAGTATCAGTTTTACAAAGGTTATGTACTAGGTTACATCTGTCAAGAGGTACTTTTGTACAGCAGGCTTTGATCTGAATATTCTTCATTTTACATACCAAGGAATTTGCTAGAAAGCACTCTGGTTTTGTCTGAATAGTATGGTCTAAAATAGTTTATTCTTCTCAGACAAAGAAAAGAAAGTAAACTTTTGTAACAAAGTTCTTTTTTTTCATTGAAAGCACTGCAAAAATGCTGAGTAGGGTTTGTTTCTGACTGGTACACATTCAATAAGCCATAATCAGGTCCATGTAGCTCATTGCAGTATCTAATGATCAGCAGGCCAGCCTTCAAATGGCTTTAGGTTTATAATAAGAAGCAGTATTACATTATTTGGATATGACTGGAACAAAGGTCCTAAACAATCCTTAACGCACAGTAAGTGACAGGTCAGCTCAGGTTTCTTGGAAGAATTTCCATGCCAACCATTCCATTGTGCAAGAATGAGAGCAGAGGGTAAGACAGTTGTATTTCTGCTCCTCCCGGAAAAAATAAAAACATTCTTTTTAGTGAGGTTTCTTTTTCATGAATCGTGTTTAGCTGGATTGAAACTGCAAGAGTCTAACCCCTATGATGAACTTAGTCACACAGTTAAGAATCGGTCTGAAGCTCAAGAAGCCAGACAGCCATGTGGACACCTACTTATTCTCAATGTTCAAAGTCTTTAATAATGTATTTTGCAGAGGAGCCAGAAAAATCAGCCCGTCTGAGAATGAGAAACAATCTGGAAAACACTTAGATGCCTGCAAATTTTTCACAGAAACACATTATCCAAGAGTCTCTGCTCTGAATGTGGCAAAGGCATTAATACATGGAGAGAAATGTCATGTATCAACAGACCCAGTATTTAAGTCCTGTAGTACCTTTGCATTTGACAGGGGAAAAAAAGGTCAATAATTTGTGTGTTCACGTGCACAACTTCTTTTGCCTGGACTACTTCAACTCTTAAAAGTGCATGTTTTGTACTACTTTTGTTTGAATTAATGTTTGTATATTGAAAAGTTAGAGGACTTTGTGCAAAATGAAAGCATACCCTTTTGCTCTCAAAAAAAATTCCTAGAGATATTAAGAAATCTTAGCAATTTAACCATTTTTTCTTCAAGTCCATCACTGAGATCTCAGTATCAAATAAATTGATAAAACCTTCAAAATATTTCATTTCTAAGAAATGGCATTAATATGTTCTGGGCATTCTGTTAATAATACAGATGGAATAGCCTTTATTTAAAAACATCACAACTCCCAGTGTTCAGTAAGGAGAAGGCCACATGTATAGAATACGACTGGTCTCTGTCCTCTTGCAAATAGCAAGCAGGAAAATATAACCTACAGAAAGTTTTAGAAGGACAGAGCCCCTTAAACAGCTTGAAATACTGCAAGTGGCCTTACTGCTCATGTTGCAGAATCCACAAGAGCTCTGCCAGGGCAGCAGATCAGTGGTGCAGCTAAACCTTCCCTGGGATATGTAATCAGTAGGTACAGGCACTGGGGTTCCAATTGCCTCTGAGCTTTCTGTAACACTACAAGTAGGGATAAAAAGCTGATGAAATGAAAGCAAGTTGACGATTATTTTGGAGTAAGGTATGCAGATTCCTCCCAGTATGGAATAAAGCCCCTCATTCTACCCCTTAGAAGAAGCTAGCAGAAGGGGGTTGCCACAAATCATATGCCCTTGGAAGAGGAAGTTATGTGGCAAAACTCCTTCTGTTTCTCTACAATCAGGAAAGGCATGGGGGTCTGGCTCTTAAATTTCAGCAGAAGACAGCAGGATGCCCTTGCTTCCTGATAAAGAATCAGCTTAGCCAGCACAAGACTTCATGTCCAGGCAGCAAGGGCACACTCCTGAGCAGTTTGTTCAAATACCACTCTTGATACATGAACACCAAGCGTGTTTGAAAGCTATCAGGTACAATTTCCCAGGCCATTGATGTCTTCTAGTGTCAGCTTTGAGCTGCAGTGAAAAATTAGAGGTGCCTTCACTCTCTGCCTACTACATTGCTGTGTTACTTGTAAGATTAGTTTGTGAACATCTTGTACATGCACATACTACTTTATGAACAGATTACAAAGCACCTTTACAGCTGATACTGATGACACAGTGAAAGAGAGCATCCCTTGATTTGGCATGCCTCAGTGAAGGCCATCCTAGGTCATCAACACATATGTGCCTGAAATAGTGTATTTTCAAATGACCATCTTGTTCATACCCATCAGATTTATTTTCCTGAATATCCAAAAAATCCAGTATCAAGATTCAATTATTTGAGTTCTATAAAAAGCAATTTCTCATGAAATCCAAAGTTTTGTCAAAAAGCACAGTTCATCAAGTTTTCAATTAACTGAAGAGGCTTTGCTTTAGGAATCCAATAAAACTTGTAATTTAGTAACACAGATTTTCTTATCATTTATAGAACTTTCCCAACCTGATTCCTCACTTAATATTATAAATAGGGAACAATTTATCAGGTCTGAACTTGTATTCTTCTGTAATTATACTGGCTGTAGAAGAAAGTCCTATTTAAAAATATCCTTATTATACTCTCCAAACTTGGTTGATACTGAGTTTGTGAACTCCAGGACAAAATTTGACAGAACAGAATCACAGTCTAGCATTTTCATCAATTTCTCTACTCCTACACTTTTGTTTTCTATGTTTCAAAAAGAAGAGAGACATTATTAGATATCATTATATAAATACACACACATATAAAAAGGTTGGATTGATGATCCTTGAGGTCCCTTCCAACCTGGTATTCTGTGAGCCTTATTCTATGATTATTAAACCCCACAGTTTATGCAGAAACATTTAACAGTCAAACTACAATGATATTTTATTGCAAACCCAGTTTTGCTTTGTACCATAAACACAAGGAGGAGCGATGGACACAGCCTCTCCACACCACAACCAAAAATAGACACCATCACCGACAACAACCTTGTTTGCAGAAGACCTCCAAGGCTTCTGACACTGAGATTCAAACTGCTTTCATTTTTTTTTTTTTCTGACAAGGAAGTGTTTCTCAGAGTCCACTCTATATTTCATTTTCTTGCACAGAAATACATGCACTAACCCAAAAATTTCAAAGCAAAGAGTACTTAGCTATGGCCTCAAAAATATTTTTCCTACTTGTACTCCAACAGTGAGCCTTTTGAAGGCCACTTACTTAAACATGTAAAAGTAAGAAAGATGATAAATGTCTTCTAACTCTAAACCAGATGATGTTTGCCTTCTAGTCTCACCTAGGAAGGAATTAAAACCTTCCATCTCTCTGGTATTAGACATTTTGACTTGTATCAAATTTTTCTGAAGAGCAGGTAAATGGGAGAAAAGATTTATAAGGATCATTTTAAGTTTTGATTATTTTCACTCCATTAAAAAAAATATGGTAATCAATCTCCTAATCAAACACTATTGTCATATGTAGTTTTACTGGCATCAAAACAAGTCATGCAGAGCAGCAGAAATCACCATCTGTAACTCATCCCAAGTAAGAAAATCCTGCATTTTCATGATAGTTCATTGCTATTAAAAGGGCACATTCATTATTTAATTACATGCATTAAAACAGGTAAATTTGGGTTAGAAGCATCATTTCATTCTAACAACTTGTTCATATTCAGGCAGAGATAACAGTATGCAGCAACTCTTCCAATTTCACACAGAAAAATGAAATAATGACCTCCTTTTTCTCACCTCTTAACCTCAAAAGATGGGAAGACTGTAGGGGTCAAAATAAAGAACTGAAATTAGGTTTGGAGTGGTGAAGAATGACAGCTGCCCACCCTCTTTCTGCCAGGAAATGGAAATGTGCAAGACAGAAACAAAGACCTATATTCTAAGCAACACTGGGAGGTGATCCCCAGGGGAGTTAGACTGACAAAGTTATGACCTAATTAAAGAACATATCCTACATGTTGTCATTCTTCCTGCAAGTCTAGGACAAAATACTTCTTCCCATAACACTGGTATTAAAGAGTGGAGACAAGGTACAGTATTATACTAACACTGTGTCATGACTCTAAAGAGGATACGTGGAAGGCCAAAAGACCACTTCCAAGTCACAACTTGCATTTAGCTTCAACAACCTCAATATGACCTTTGAAAACTGTTAGCTGTTTTGTATTAGCATCCCAAATTTAAATGAAGTGGTGTTAAACTCTTCTTTTTCCTGTGTGGCAATGTTATGCCTTGGGTGTCATTTCATTTAGTTACTGAGGTACTAAAGATTTCCAGTGAAATGAGGATCTACAGTGAAGCTGTAGTTCGAGTCACCATAAACCAATGCAATATGGCACTGTAAACAACAGAACCTTCACTTCCCATGCCTGTTTCTCCCTTTCTCTAGTTCAGCAAAATTCATTATGCAGCCACAATGTGAACCACATGCAATATCTGACCTAGATCTTAGTTGTCCAGGAAAAAAAAAGGTTCCACTTACAATAAAATCACCAGTACTAGATGTCAAACTGCTTTTAACAGTAGGAGAAGGCAAGTATGACAAGCCCATCAAGTGCAGTTAGTGTAGTCACAGTGCTAATTAAGATCGGCTTTTTACAGTGTGGACTCTGCCATACAGCTCATCATTACATCTGTAATACTTGCTAGTATCTAATTTGTTTCATTAGCACTGCACAGTCACTAAGTAATGGAGAATGCCTAGGACTTTTCATCCCTTTTAGGCCCCTGTATCAATTAAGAACTCTAAACTTATTCTCTCCGGACCCAGGGTAAGGCTCCCTGTCAGCCAACCATTGTCAAGAATTCACCACGCTGACCGGGCGGCCTGAATCCCACACTCCTGGCTTTTCTGAACCCCGCGGTTCCTCCCGTAGGGGTTAAACTAAAGGGTTAACNCAGGTGGTTTTTAGCCTGTAAAATTTTCCAGGAGTAGGTATAGTAGAAGTTGGAGTGAATTCTGCAATAGAAAACCAGTTTTCTAGACAATCAGAAAACATTAAAACGTTCTGTTCTTGTAATATATGGTGTGACAACTGGTGTCAGTGGTGTGGTGAGGCAGACCAGGCTAATCAGTGGNAATCCCACACTCCTGGCTTTTCTGAACCCCGCGGCTCCTCCCGTAGGGGTTAAACTAAAGGGTTAACCGCGCTGCCCTGCCGAGGGGTGGCTGCTGCGCGGGGGCTTCTCCCAGGCTACTCGTTTTCCCCTCCAGCAATGTCAGCGGCAGTCAGGATNAGAGATGAAGTGAAGGATGGAGCCGGTGAGGAAGACTAAAATCTTCATCGTGGGCGACCACCAGATAGACCCCCAGGATAGAGAACGCACGCGCTAAAGCGGGAACGCCCCTTCCAAGAACTAATTATACGAATATGTATTAAGATAACCAATATAAAAGATCTGTTGTTGCCTCATGTGCCCATGTTGGTAGAGCACAAGCTGTCCGTGCACGCAGCCCTGTTTACTTGCCTTTTACTAACCCCATTTAATAGGCATAAGTGTTACTAATTAAGGAATGAAGNCAGCAATGGCAGCGGCAGTCAGGATGCGGTCTGTGGGCATTCGGCCCGATTTGTCGCATCCTCCTATTCCGGCCGCCGGTACCGCCGCCCGGGCCGGCCCAACACATCTCATCTCGCGCCCGTACGTCACTGTATTGGACCATAGCTCTGCCCAGGTCATGGCATGCACGGGCGGATTGCGACTGTGCTGCTGGTTACGTTCTATGGTCCCCTGAATCCTCTCAGAACTCGGACATGGATCTTTACAGTGTCCTGTAACCCTTTAATAGCTCACTCACCAAAGCCGGGGATGAGGCTCCCTCGATCCATGGAAGTATCCTGGGATGGCGTGTCCAAGAGGAGGGTNCTAACCCCATTTAATAGGCATAAGTGTTACTAATTAAGGAATGAAGCTTTTTATTCATAACATTCTCATTCATGTCAAAGAGCATATGTAAACAAAAAATTATTGGTTACGGACGATCCAATACTGTCAAATATGGTGCTATTAATAGCATCCTTCACTAAAGAAGCCCCTGAGCTTCCACATAGCAAAAGCTAGGACTGGACGGGTTTCTGACCTTCACCAATACCAACATCCTTATTTTCTACTACCTTTTTTTTTCACACTATTTTTGACAGGAACTCATTCAACCATTAGAGAATTGAATTCATCTTGGATTCAAAGTCACCCATCTTTACCGACTGGCTTGTTCAACAGGGTGCATAATCAAAGTGGTTGTATTAGGAATATTTTGCTATTTTGTCAAGGATTCAGCATGGTAACAGGAGAGAAACCAATGGTTCCTTATGTTAATAAAATGCAGATGTTTCTCTATTGATGAACAACATCTCTCAGAGAATAATGAGCTTAACCAGTGCCAATTAATGTTCAGCACGTGCTGTTCCCTTTGTCAATATTTCATATACTCCAGAGGTAACTGGATGATGGTTATCATAGACACTGGATGACAGGATGAGGGGTAATGGGTGGAAGCTGAGGCATAGGAAGTTTCACAGAAACATAAGAAGAAATCTTTTCCCAGTGATGGTGACAGACACTGGATCAGGCTGCCCAGGGGGGTTGTGGAGTCTCCCTCTCTGGAAATGCTCAAGACCCAGCTGGATGCATTCCTGTGTGACCTAGTGTAGGTGATCCTGCTCTGGAAGAGGAGTTGGACTGGATGATCTTTCGAGGTCCCTTCCAGCCCTTAACATTCTATGATTCTATATGGTAGGTGATCATTCTATCAGCACAAAAAGTATGGACAAGGTAACCATATAGTGCTTTGTGAAATCTATGCTTGATTCTGGCTTACATACCTACAGTCTACTGTCTAGGAACTGTGGAGGGGTCGACAGTAAAATAGTTGTCTCTAGTAAAATCAGAATAATTTGTCATACTACATTTGGGTGGTTTTGGTTTGAAGAAATAGAAAAAAATGTTCATTAAGTTCATTTAAAACTGTTAAGAAGTCTTAAAGTTGGGTTTCTCCCTAGACATAGATTTGTCATTTTACCTTTACGGGAGTTCCAAATGTTTTACTACTACAAAAAATAATATTTTTTTTTTTCTAGCCATGTATAATAAATAATGAGTTTGACACTATTCTAGTGAATGAAGTTTGTCACTTTCTTCCCACTATGACTCCAAATGTCATCTTCATCTAAACAAATAACTGTAGTTTGAAAGAATAGGTGTTCTTGTCCCCCATGCCTGGAGAACAAAAATGACTTTCACTAGGAAATTCCCATCTACTGCATTGATTTACATGAAAAAAAATCAACCTATATTCACTACAGGCCTCAAGGAACAACTCTGAGTCTGGCATTCAATTCACTGTGGATCAGTGGGGAAAGAAAAGCAAGCTTTGCAGGCTGAATTGTAATCTCGGTCATAGAGTAGTTGTTGTTCTCCAAGAATGATGCTGTATTTTTTACATCCTAAGGAGGGAGTAATTGCATGTTCTGATGGTCAATTTCCTTCCTGCATGTTTAACATCTGTTAGCCCACTTTAGAGAAATAGCCAGGTAAATAACTAGTCCAAGGCCATAAAGAAAACCAACCAAACAAAGAAAAAAACACAAACACAATAAAGCACTTGAAATGTCATAAATTGTTTGTTTCATCACTCTTCAATTTAGTGCACAATGTTAAGTGTTGAACAAAGAAAGGCAAACCAACTTCTTCCCAAATGCTGTCTTTGAGTTGTATTGGTTTTGTTTTCTTTTCCTACTGCTTATGGTCATCCATAAGCAGCTTCAAATTTTTGCACTCACATTCTTCAACTGTGTCCTTGTTGCCCATTTTAAAATGAGGGGGTTGCTTCCTATCAGCCCACCCACAGCTTCATTAGACCATTTCCAGCTCATGCAGTGTGGAGCACATCCTGTGCTGCCACTTCTGTTTCTATTACTGTCCTGCAAACACTACCTCTGGTGCCAGGGATAAGACTGAACAAAAGATTATAGAACAGATGGTGCAAGATGGGGATGTTTATGCTTCATATTCCTCCCTCTCATGTTTGTCTTCACTGTTGTCCACATCATGTCTGGCCTGTTTGCATCAATCCTGATTGTCAGTTTAGAAGTTTTTGTGAGCTACAGCCTCTTTTTTTTTAAGGTGTTTATTAGAGTAGACATAACCAAACACATATACTTGCTCCTAAGTTTCTGTAGACAGTTATGAATTTTGAGCAGAATATGCTGAAAGGTAAGGAAGTCACTTTGCTACACTATGATTTGCAATTTTAGAACATAACCTTCCAAAAAGATGATTTATTGTCAAAAAGTCATCTAGTTTCACCCAAAAAAAAAAGTTAACTGTTAATTCAAGCAAATTATATCAACATTTTCTTCAGAAATATGATTTATATGTTCATTAGGGTTACAATTTTAAGGGAGACACCCTTCCAAATCTTTGCCACACTGGAGTTCTGAAGTGTTCATGAACATCCAGAGACTCCTATGAGAAAATGTGCTCTACTTTCTCTGCACATAATTAGAAATATGTCAGAGCATAAGTGACAGAGTGTAGCTGGTACAGATAATGTGTCTCTGGGAAGAGCTTACTGTATCATACACAGCATATGTCCCCTTCTTTAATTGGCAAATTATTTACTTGCTTTCACAAACTTTTCTAGTTCCATCCATAAACTACTGACCTTTCTTTAGACCAATACTCTTATTTGAGAGTGTATCAGAAATTTCCTTTTCTGTTAGTGAGATACTCTTTTAAAATCACATTTACTTTACTTGCACTTCTTTTCTCTCCCTTGGTAATAACCTGCCAATGTTTGTATTAATACCAATCACATATACTCACCTGACCAGCTGTACTCATAGTGGAAGGGCTCTACAATCCCCACTCATGTTTCTGCTTTACCACACCAGGCATAGTCTTATTTGGACCCTACATAATTAATTTATCTTGCAAAGATCCAGAGACCAGCCTTTGACTTTCACTGTCACTTTGCACCCAAAACTGAAGAGATAATATGGTTTTTGTTTTCAAGCATGAACGTGAGGGGAATTTGATATGCATGGCATATGACTGAAAATGCAAGGAAGCAAAATCTAGAGATGACTGTGTTGTTAGTTCCAGAAAAGCATCTTTTCTTCAGGTGACTTGAGGCGCTGCTCTAGATGAAGCAATGCAAAATACATTGAGATTGTAGACCTACAGATGGGAAGGCTGAAATATTCTGAGACTTCATAAACTGATTAAGGGAAAATTGTCCATACTAAATAATTTCATATTTTAAGTTACCAGGACAGTCAGTTCCAAGTTAATGTGGAAAAGGAAGGCCCATAATTCAGAAACTGGACATTCCAGAAGGTGCTCTAGAAGCAACATTTATTTCAGAACAGTGACACTGAGTAAGCCTCTGTGCTAAAAATCATATTCAGGTAAGCAGAAAAGCCTGTGTACCATAGAAATGGGAGAAAATGGGGAAAAAAATTAAAATAATCCCAACAGAGGAATCATTCTTGGGGAAGAGGAATCATGGGTTATTATTTGTTGGCAGAAGTCCAGCTCTATCTTTTCTTTCTTCCTCCAGAAAAGCAGCTGCAGAACAATAAAACACAGCACACGATGAAACTGCCTGGTGGAAAAGGACCTGGAGGTGTTGGTCAACAGCCAGCTGAATATGAGCCAACAGTGTGCCCAGGTGGCCAAGAAGGCCAATAACGTCCTCGCTTGTATTAGAAATAGTGTGGCCAATAGAACTAGGGAAATGATTGCCCCCCTGTACTCGGCACTGGTGAGACCACATCTCAAATACTGTGTTCACTTTTGGATTCCTTACTACAAGAACGATACTGAGGTGCTGGAGCAGGTCCAAAGAGAAGGACAATGAAGCTGGTGAAGGGTCTACAGAGCAAGTCTTACGAGGAGCAGCTGAGGGAACTGGTGTTCTTTAGCCTGGAGAAAAGGAAGCTGAAGGGAGACCTTATTGCTCTCTACAACTACCTGAAAGGAGGTTGTAGAGAGGTGGGGATCCATCTGTTCTCACACGTAACAGGTGACAGGACAAGAGGAAATTGCTTCAAGATGCAGCAGAGGAGTAGTTATGAGCACTTAAACAAAAATCAGCCACCATGCATGCTTGGAATAAATCAAAACATCCAAAAGTGTGTCTGTTTGGGTGGGGTTACCCTTACGTTTTTTTCCTTTTTTTTTTTTAATTACACTTTGCCAGCAGACTCAGAAAATTAAAATTTCAAAGGATTCCCTTTTCTGACCAGATTAAAAGAAAAGAAAAAAAAGACTATATAGCCAAATTGCTTCTGCAACCTGCTGACAACTTAACCCACGGAAACAATCTTGCTTCCAATTAAAACTTCTCCTAATCACGGTATACGAGGTCAAGGATCTTTACCTTGCTTTCTTCATCAAAAAGTACATACAGATAATTCCCCTTTCCACAATCATTCCTCTTATTTTTAATTACACCTAGTCACAGCACGGATAGTCTCAGGCTTCACAGACACCACTGAAAAATTGAAGTATTGTTAAAAAACCCGTTTTCTTTACAAAGCCCACAAACTTAAGGTTCAATATGAACTTTAATGGGAATAGTTTCAGCTGCAACTTAAAAAATTAGGATGAAATCTTAGAGATGAGGTTTTTTAAGTGAGCAATTAAGGTGAAAATAAGATTTCATGTTGACCTTCCCTTCATCCTTGAACAGCATGATCATCAAAGTCACAAACAGCATCCATCTTTATTTGCAATTTGTATTATGTCCTTACCTAACACAATTGTGCTAGGTGTTGGACAAATATTTGATGAGATCTTGTTCCTAAGCACATTCTTTAACATAACAGCTAGTGGGTGAAGAAGTTCTGTCTGAGAAAAGAAGCTTTGAATGTAATGATGCATGCACATTTGAACACAGCTAGCACAGTGGTGTTGACTGTGTCAGTGGTAGAGATGTTCTTAGAAACAAACAAAATATTATTGAAGGAGAGTCCCTGAGTCAGTTCATTGGATTAAAGTGGCATTAAACCTCAAACACGGGCAGTGGTAATACATTATATGTGCATTAAAAAGCCCTATCAAGTAGTGGGTATCTATAAGGTGGTAAGGTAAGAAATTAAACAGGGGTGTAAAATTAATGGGTGGTGAATGATAAGCACATGGCCAGTGGCCAGAGTTTAACATAGGATTGCTTATTGATTAGGGAATACTTAGTGATGGCCTTACAGAGTTCTTTTCCTTACCTAAAGCAAACTGATAGGATATATAAACTGTCCAGATTTAGTCTGTCTTCATAAATCTTCCTGGTGAAAAATATATGCAGATGTAGAGTCCAAATATATTTCACTAATAGCTTTAAAAATTAATATTCTATAGTACATGCACATTTTTAAGACTGCTGTGTGTTTTCCTATATCAGAAACCACACTTGACATTTTCATATATACCTAATGATAATAATAGTTTTAATAATAATTAAGAAAATCAAACAGTGGTTTCAATCAGTATTACTCCATCATCTTTTTTAAGTTGTGAAATGAAATCCTGTTCTGAGATAAAAGGATAGTTTGCTTCATTTATCCTAATACATGCTTCACATATAGGTTGTCTTATTTATACTTGACTAAAAAAGTGTTATTTACACTTAAGCCTTAAAAACAGAATTTGAAGAAAAATGTCATTATGAAGAAAAGCCTATAATTTAGAATGCCTTATAATTTATTTCCTAAAGGTCTGATTTTCTTCCGTACCTTCCCAGCAGTCAGTGATGTTATTCAGTGAAACAAATAGAACCAGCCACTCTCAGTAAGCAGACCAATGTATATCAAAGGCAAGAGAGATGTGATTTTAATTCTAAAAGTTTTAAGAGCAAATTTTTGACAATTCATCAGTTTCCTCTACATCCATGTGAAAGAGTAAGAATTCAGTCCTGTGGAGCTTTCAGTGTCTTCTGTTCTCATTTCTGATGCCTTCTAATCTTGCCTTTAAGGAAAAGACATAAACTAGGATGGAAAGAAAATGTCCAGAAACCATTGGGTGAGTGTTGAGTAGTTACCTTCTATTTCATATTTATATTTGTCATGAGTCTGGTAAATAAAAACCATGCACAGCTTGAAGAGAGGTGGAAGAACTGAGGAGATCTACAGAGGCAAGAGGAAATCACATTAATGCAGTTCTTTCCCATCTCCCCAGCCGCCTTTTCCAGGTGTACAGCTACTCAGAGAAATGGAGATTTGGAATCAGTATATAGACTGTTTTACAAATCACTCACATCAATGACTGGGGTGCAAGTGAGTACCTGGGATCAAATCATGTCATTTCAGCAGCTTGATCAGATACTAATGGGGATTGTCACATTTTCCATCCAATATTGTCTGTTTTATCTCACATGAAATCTGAGGTATGGGAATGGCTGGCATAGCTATCAGTGCTGCATTTGGAGGTTTTATAGACCCCGGAATATCTCTGTGCCATTTATTGGAGCACTGTAACAAAGTAATAGCTCTTGATTCCAAGCAGAGGGATGCCTAGAGCCATGGAAATGCCCTCTGCCAACAGGGGAAGTGATCCTGTCACTTCTATTCACATATGAAGGGCTTTATTGCTTAAATAGAATAATTCTATCCAAGCCCCAATTTTCAGGAGTAAAGGATGAATAATCTGGCCTACTGTAAATCATTTGTTACCTCTGAAACGACATTTACACTTTCCAGAATATGATTAAAACCAGAGGATTTGGCCAGAGACATTCAAAGTTTAAATACATGTTCTTACAGTTTGATATTTGTGGGCATTACTTGGGGGTATAACCTTTAAAAGTGGAAAAAAGCCAACATTCTCAAGTTGTTTGGCTCATAAACATTTAGAGACTACACATTCATGTAACAGAAAAAGAACTTTGTTCCGTTTACATAATCAGCCACTAAACATGCTATAAAGAGCCAATATTGTGCAGTCTTAAAAATGACTGGAATGTTCTACAAATTGTTATATTTTTTTATATAACAAATGATTTTAGGTACAACACTGCATAATAAGGACCAAGTAGCAGCATCGCTACAAGGGAAGCCCAGGGGACTTCAAAAGTTATTACAGTTCTCTCTCTGTTCCTCCTATTCCTAAGAGTATGTGCAGCAGTGGGAATTAGTTGACATCTAAACACTGGTACCTCCAACTGTCTCTTTCTGTGTCACTTCAGAGGCCATTCCAGAGATTCTGCCTGCTCGAGAACACAAGTACATGAATCAGACATACAGAAACTAGGCAATCTGTTTCTCTGTGGGAAAAAAACAAACCAAAACAAACCCAGTCTTAATATTTCTCAGTATAATTTACACTGAAAGTCGAGTGAGGGGAGTCTGGAAAAGATTTAGTAATGCAGGGCCTATATTGTCTTTAATGGCTGTAAGACTCACACTTCCAAAGGAAACATGGCTTGCATGTTGCAGCATCCTGCTCCCATAAGGAGCTTTGTAAGTCCAGGGTACCAGATGTTCTCTTTTATGTGATCAGGACAAATTAAAACCTGTTGGAGCCAAGTATCAGACCAGTTACAAGCAGGTAGCATTGCACAAAAGTGCTATTTGTCACTTTTGTTATAAAAGTCTAAAGTTAGCCATAGACTGAACCTGTGTTCAGCATTGCAAGTCCAAATGCAGTTGAGAGGTCATTGTATACCTAAAGGCACTTCTGTGTTTCCAAATGCCTAGATAAACTAAATCAAGCTGACAAGAACATTTACTGGAGGTATTTTCCTCTTCATGTCCTGTTCAAACCAAAGGCATGGGATCGGGGAATACTTTCTTATTAAAAACATTTTAATTTAGATTTTGCATGGCTCCATGATGTGTTCCTTTTAAGTGTATTCGAGCTGTTTTGTTTATGTAAATTGTTAAATAAACCATGAAAATAAGCTTCTTTTTCTGCTTCACTTGCTGCTTGCTTTGGCAATACATCTGGTCACAGAGGGCATCTCCTTCTACCACTCATTCTTGGCAGATACACATCTTACTTGCTTAATTGTTACTATGGACAGTCTTGCACCTCCTGCCTGCTTCTTATGGTTGAAGGAGTGCAAGGAGAAGTTCACTGGTGCCTCAAAATTATATCAGTTTGGAAAAGAAGCAATCTTTTCTGTACAATCTTCTTTCCCCATCTTCTGCCCACACATTTTTTCCCTCCAACCTTTTATTAAAAATGTCCCTTTTAGTGTCTGCTGTTCTTTTCCACCTTCCTGGAGATAATGCTGTATTTTCAAGAGGGAGAAAATAGGATAAAAGTACACTGCAATAAGGAACCATGGGACCAAGGTCAAGGTGGATTAGACTATTCTATCAAATGAAATTTATCTTTGGAGATGCTAAGCTTTTCTTTTTGGAAAGGACTGAACTTTCTTTTTCATTTTGCAAATGGGAGTTATCTGTCTAAAATAGTGCATTTTCATTCCCATGAAAAGGTCTGCAGTAGAATGCTCCCTGGAAAAATAAAATGGACTGTTTCTTACACGTACATAGAAATATGAGCAACTTTCAAAAGGAGTTTCTTTCTGGTAGGTCTTCACCTATACACAGAAATTCAGGGAGATTAAGAAGAGGTGAAATTGCTCAGAGAAAATAGAGGACTGCATTGTCATGCTGTTAACCTCTGACTCTGGTGAATTGCTGCATGCTGCTCATGGCACAAGCTATAGTTGTGCTACATTACGGGCAGACAAAAAAAGACAAGGCTACTACAGTGCAAGCGGCCAGAGCAAAGCGTTTGGGTTTGTGTATGCACACGTCTGGGGGGGTGTGTGTATACAACCACAATATATTATTCACTCAAACAACAAAGACCTGATCCTTCCTCACTGTGTTCATTCCAGGAACTGGTTTTATACTATGAAGAGGAAGAGCACTTTAAGCATTTGCTTGGGTAAAGATTTGAATGAGCAGCTTTTTCATTTTCATGAGATGAATTGGTACCCTACTAAAAGGAAATGTTGTCACTGTAGATGTCTTATTTCATATCACATTATTGATTAGCTTGTATTTCAGAATATTAATACAAATTGTAGTTAACACACTGGGCTGTCTCAGTTAGATACACATTGTGAATATGAATGGCATTTGCCCCAGGAGTTAGACAGGACTTGAAGCTGAATGGCAGAAGAGTTAATTTATGGCACACAGTAGGACTGCAATGTCTGGAATTCTCCATCAAGAGAAGAATCGTTGGAATAATTTAACTTAAGGAAACTGGGCGTGCAACACAATCCTGGGGAGCTATGCAATTAATGTTCTGTCTGCCACATTAAAGATTTACCACTGAGATGGTCCATTTGCATACAACATACCCCCAGTGCCAGGAAAAGCTTCACTTGCTTTCACCACCCAGTACGGCACCAGACAGCAATAGTGAAATGCTGTTTTGATTCAGTTACTGCTCAGCTGTATATCAAACATGTTATAGAAACAGGCCTTGACTTCAACATGTTTGGTTTGGATCAGTGAATTGAGCACTTGCTGAGCTCTGGAATACAAATGATCAACCTATCTGTCTGAGCAGTTCCCCTGTTGGTGCCATCCTCTCGCTGCCTACTGCTAATGCAGTAATATGTATGCAGTGCACAGCATCCTATGTGACTGCCACTTGACAAAATGTGCCAGCTCATCATTGTCTCCAGACGAGACAGATTTATTATAATTCAATATGTTCCTCATGAGCACTTTTTTCTGTCTTATGTTACAGTCTGCATAGCATTCAGAATAATAACTACATGCTCTTATGACATTGCAGCACTGAATTCTTGCAGCTGAAAAAATCATTTCCTTGGCTCTGACAGAAATTCACCCACAGCAATACCTTCCTGTTGCTGTAAATTAATATGGGATTTCCCTGCCCCACCCCAAAATAAGCCTTTTGTGAAGTAAAGCTAAATAGAGGGATCTATTATTATTATTATTTTTTTAATAAAATGAGTTTGATATTAAAAATTGTGAAGCTGCATTACACTTGCTTGGCTGCATCACACTGCAGATAAAAACCCATTTTACAAGTGGGTGAAATTATGAGATTCTAGATGCAGTTTTTGTACTCTCAAAGTCAAATAAGGCATAGCAAGAATTAAGGAAAGCTGGGCAGGACCAACAGCTGTTCTTGCTAAATTAAAGTTATTCTATGTTGGGACTGTCACCTGATAATGGAAACAGAAGTGTTTACAAGTGGTCCACATAGACTACTCAAAAATGCACAGGTTTCACACTTTCTAAGAGAATGGTGTTCTTTTACAGTGAATCAGTCATTTCAGTTGACTTTAGATGCCAGGATGACCTTTACAAAGTGGTATAGACAATAACATTGAATATGCAATTCACTAAACATGAATATTGGCACATTTTGGCTCATGAATATTTACCATCAAGAGTGCTGCTGACAGCACCTCAGCAGCCCTAATCTGCAGTCTAGCAGCCAGACAGGTTTCCACTTTTCTCAGACACAGGGAGGAATACCAGTCCCACTGGCCACAAGGCCAGGGAAGATCCTGGTATCCCAATTTGATTTGCACTCCAACTCTTTAAAAAAATATAAAAATGAAAAAAAAACCATAAAAATCTCTTAGAAGTAGTAATGAAACAAGATTCTCTAGAAGGAACTGCACCCAGGATCCCATTTCAAACTATCTGAATGCCATAGCAAGCATTACAATATCAGGCAAAAAGGGACTTTCTATCCTATTAATGTTGTTTTAAAGCAACATCAACTGTACCTTGCATAGACCATATTGGACAGTCTCTTCCTGTGTCTCACAGCTCACGTGCTTGTCTCTTTCACCTTTGGTGTTGATAAGTAAGCAGCTTGCTTTCTTTTCCTACTTCAACGAACAGGAAGGAGAATGAAGCTTGTGATTAGTTAATTAACTCATTATTATTCAAAGTCCTTGTCCCCCTCTGAAGTTTTGGGGTGTTTTTTGTCTGCAGCCCTATCTTCCTCCCCCCTGCACTGTTCACACTCTTTTAGCCTTTCTTCACATGTTCTTTTTCTTCTGTTCCTATTGCTATTCTGTCTGATGCTCACACTTAAGGGTGTCAGCTGACAGTGCACTTGTTTAGTGGCAAAATTACCTGCTGGTTGAAGCGTAACAGTCTTACTGATGCATTCCAGCAAGGTATTTGCCTTTTTGAGACAACACTGCATTACCTGTGAGCTCAGATCTCTAGGCTGGATCACTTTTTGCAGCACAGCTCATTAACTAGTTATTGTCTGGTTTGTATTTCTAAATTTTGTTTCTCCTACAGATGAATTATTCTGCATTGCTCATTATTGAATTGTATCCTATTGATTACAAGCCCTTTATCTAATTTATCAATATTTTTTTAAAATCTTAATTTGTATCTCTCTCCTCCACTCTCAGGTTATTGTACCACATTTAATTTTGTATTGGCATTTTAGAGTATGTTTTCTATTATGTCCTCCATATTATCATCATGATTAAGTAAAATATCAACGGGTAATAGATCCATCCAAGTCCTCATTAGATTTCCTCTCCCATTTTTGGCAAAGAGCTAATGATAGCCTCACAGTTTTTCCAACAGCTGTTTGTCTACTCTACCCTAATTTCACCCAACCATATCTTCCTAATATGCACACTCAGGATGTCAGCAGTCCTGCTCATGCCAAAATACATCTCATCCCTTGTTTTCCTCTATCCTCTGGACTGACTAATCAGCCAGGGACCAAATGAGACTGCTTTACTGACCAGGTTTGATTTTTTATCACCATGTGACTCTTTAGATGTTCACAGACAGATCATACCTTCTATTTTTTTCCTATTTTGGTACTTTTATTCTCAGTGATAGGTTGCTGCTTTAAAGATTAAATATATCCTCTCCTTTGGAATAGAATATTTTTACTATTATCCCACTGTACTATTATACTAATCCCATTGTACTATTATACTATTATTCTCTACTCTTCAGCTATCTCTTCTCTAAAAGGTGTCAACAGTCTTTCCAAATGCAGAAAATACACCATCTGGTTACACCGATGCCTAAAGGTGAATGTCACTACCTTAGATATAATTCATATTTTAATATTCTCTATTTCCACCTGTATGCTCACTTGCTGTAAAAATTATGTTAAACCTCTGGTCACAATCAATAGTTTCAGATTTGAAAAACTGAGTATTTTACTTTTCTCTTGTCACTTTTCTGTTTTTCTTACCTGTATAATAGTAGAGAACTGAAGTGCTGAAGTCCTTCTGCAATAACCTGTTGAACAGCATCAAAGAGTGAGCTAACATTTGAAAGCATCCATAACGTAACTTGAATTGGTCCTGAATCTTGGAAAAATTACATTCAACTTTCTGATACTCTATGGGCTAGTTTTATCCAATGCAAGCATGAGCTTTACAAATTTATGTTTTAAAATATGCTTTAAAAATAGTAGTTTTTTTAAAAGGAAGGAAAGAAAACGTCCTGCATAACAAGGCAGCATACAATAGATAAACCTGTAAGTACAGCTATAGTACTTGTCAATCATTGGTTTCCACTGGACACAACCTCTTAGGCCACCTGGTTGCTCTCTGCCTTCAGCAGCAGCATCACATCCACTGCAATTGCTAAATCCTGCTGCTAAGCTGCCACTGATCTTGCAGTGAGCCTTTCTTCAACAGTCACTCCTACTTCTCATTCATCTCCCTGTTTCCAGTCCTGGTCATGCTACCTGGACCCTTCCTTGCCTACCCTGCAAGCCTTTCCTCCTAGCTGTGCCTCACCACTCCCCACCCCACTAGCTGAATCTTGGATTTTAACTTTGGTGGGTTTGTTCATTCTCCTGCCAGAACTATCAGTGAGAAAAAAAAAATAAATTAATATTTAGTGGTTTTATTTCTCTCCAGAGAGAGATTGCTCCAATTCTTTGTAATAAAGACAAAGAAATCTCAAACCGAAGCTTTTATAAATTGTAAAGATTCTTTTTCTTCTTCATGTCAATTCTGGCTTCTTTCCTTATACTGTACCTTACATAATAATCACTTAAATTGATGCATAATAAAAGCAGTGACTATAACGACCTCATATTGGTTCATACTTATCATTTGCCTTTTGCCCTAAGCCACCTACAACACCTCAGAACTGTTAAGATTTAAAATGCTTGCATCCCTCGGTACACTTTCTGCAAATGAGACAAAGAGTGCTTGGCAGAAATGTCATGAGAAAATAAATTATCTTGGATGTGCAGCAGGTTAATAATGACTCATTTATAATGTTTTTTCCCCAAGAATCACCAAAATCTGTTGAAAAAGCAAACCTCTGAGGTCAGATATGACCACATATTATATAACACAATCACAACAAAGCAAGGGACACTCAGTGTCATAAAGCTACATGGCTAGGTCAAAAGTAGAGCTCAAGAAGCTCCACTGCCAGGTTCTGCTGGAGCCACTGGAGCATGAATTATTTCCCACTTTATTACAATTTGCTTGTGCTAGTATATTGCTCCTTTAGGGCTTGTGTGTTTCTGACATTTGTCTTGGTGCTTAAACAGGAAAGAATCCAGGAAGTTCTTCCAGCCAACACACACTTGTGCTAACAACAGCAGAGCCTGCTGGAAGCCCTCTGGGTAGCCCTTAAAAGAGATGGAGATGGAGATGCAGGCTGCACCGTTTCTCACCACCCCTCTCCTTTGCATGCAGATTGTACTGTGTGGTGCCTTCAGTGCTCTGTTCTGACATCAAGACTCGTCAAGATTAGAGGAGGATCACACCTCACATATTCAGTATGAGCACAATATGTATTAATGATTGTTCTGACAAATGTCTGTACCATCATCTCTCCTCATCTCCTCCTTTCTTAGTTACAAGCATTCTGCTCTGAGGAGACACTCACTGCTCTCCTTTGCTGTGATGTGTGCTGCTGGCATCAAGGTCAGCACTTCACTTTTCCCTCTGGTAACTCTGATGTTGTGCAGACCCTAGTCTGGCCACTTCTTAATGGAAAATCCACACTTTTCTAACAAAAGCACAAATAGGTTATTTGCCATCAGTCACAGTCCCCAACATCCTCTTTTTTTTTCAACTCAGTGAATATTTTTTCATTACTGTCAGAAGATTATTTTTTTTTCTGTTTGTATTAGTGGAGATGAAAAGATATTCCCCCATTTCCCATTTACAAAGCAGAGAAGAGATTTTATTTTTATAGGAAGAGATACTAGCACCCAACTAATAGTCTTGGGCCTCAAAAAAGTAAACAGGATTTCCGTCCCACGGGAAGTGACAGTATTTCAGAGGCATCTGTTACAATAAATTCAAAGGAGCAAAAAGAATCTAAATTTTCAATTCATAAATGTCAAAACTTGTTTTTAACTTCATCATGAACTTTCAAGGCACTGTTTTGATAAGAAGGAGTAAAACCAACCAACTATTGACACTCTTAAAGATATGGAAAGCAA
This sequence comes from Chloroceryle aenea, assembly GCA_013399075.1. Taxonomy (NCBI): domain Eukaryota; kingdom Metazoa; phylum Chordata; class Aves; order Coraciiformes; family Cerylidae; genus Chloroceryle; species Chloroceryle aenea. Next base: position 54,050 of record VWZY01000495.1, read on the forward strand.
AATTACAGAATTTCTCATGCTCAGCCTTGAATCTCCATTTCAAGAAAACTGTACAAGCATCTGGAGAGAGTTCAGAGAAGAGATGCTCATGCACAAAGAGACAACCCCTGAAAAACAAACTCTCTAAGGGAGGATTTCAGGAGTTATCAGAACAGAAAAGGTTTAAAGTGCTTACTACTCTGCAGAGGTATTTCACACTGTAAGGAAAAAAAAATAAACCTGTAACAAAAGGAGGGACTCCTCAGCCTTGCTGACAAAAGCATAACAAGCTAAAATGAAAGGAAGAAAGCCAGAGCTGGGTAAATTTGACCTTGAAAATCTCTTCTCTAAGTACAGTTAGACACGGCATCAGAGAATGCAAATGAAATGAATGCATCCCCAGGGTTTGGAGAACTTGAACAGAGATGGTGGTTTTAAGAACAAAAAGATTCTAATACAGTTTCTAATGTCTTCTTTTTTTTACTATGTTTTCACTACTCTTGATTATTTCTAATTGTGTGAACTTGATTGTTAATTCTTCTTTCTGTGACTTGAGCAAAGAAGAGAAAGACTCATGTACTACCTTAACTCCAAGCTCTGTCTCTAGCCACCAGGTCATTGCAATACTGGAGCCTGCAAAGCTTCAATTCACAGAATTACATAATCACAGAATGGATGATGCTGGCAGGAACCTCTGGGGGTTGTCTGGTCCAACCCCTCTGCTCAAGCACGACCACCTAGAGACAATGGTCCAGGACCATATTCTGACAGTTTTTTAATATCCCCAAGAATGGAGACTCCACAAGCTCTCCACGTAACCTGTTTCCTGATGTTCAGATGGACCTCCCTGTGCTTCAGTTTGTGCCCACTGCCTGTGGTACTGTTACTGGACACTGCTGAATAGATGCTGGCTCCATCCTCTTTTCACACACCCTTCAGGTATTTATGCATATTAATAAGATCCCTCCCAAGCCTTCTCTTCTCCAGGCTGAACAGTCCCCACTCTCTCAGCTTGTCTGCATAGGAGAGATGCTCCAGTCCCTTAATCATCATGGTGTTCCACTGGATTCCCTCCAGTATGCCCATGTCTCTGTCATGCTGGGGGAGCTCAGAACTGGACACAGTACTCCAGGTGTGGCATCACTGGTGCTGAGTAGAGAGGAAGCATCGTCTCCCTCAGTCTGCAGGCAGCAGTCTCCCTAGTGCAGCCCAAGATACTGTTAGTCCTCTCTGCCACAAGGGCACAGAGCTGACTCATGTTCAACTTGGTGTCTACCAGGACCCATAGGTCCTTTTCTGACCTTTTTTGACCAGCTTCCCAGCTGGATGGCCCTGAGCATGTCTTGGTTATTCCTCCCCACATGAAGGACTTTGCAATTCTCCTTTTTGAACTTCAGGAGATTGCAGCCAGTCTATTTGTGCAGTCCATCAAGGTCCCTCTACATGGCAGCATGATCCTCTGGTATATCAGCCACTTCCCAGTGATATCATCATCGAACTTGTCAAGGTTGGACTCTGACATTAATGAAGGTGATAAACAGGATTGGACCCAGTATTGACCTCTGGGATACACCACAAGTTACTGGCATTGCGGTAGACATTGCAATGCTGATCACTACCCTCTGGGCCTGGCCATTCAGACAGTTTTCAATCCATCTCATTGTCTGCTCATGCAGTTCATGCATCATCAAGTTCTCTCTGATGATCTTATGGAAGACAGTGTCAAAGGCCTTACTTAAGTCCAGACAGACAATTTCCACTGCTTTTCCTTCATCTACCAAGCCGGTCATTTCATCACAGAAGTTTGTCAAGTTGGTCAAGCATAAGTTCCCTTTGGTGAAGTCATCATGACTACTGCTGATGATTTTCTCATCCTTAATGTGCCAGGAAATGCATTCTAGTATTAGCTGCTCTATCAGTTCTTCAGTTCCCCATGAGGCATATAACATGAATCTCAGGACCACTGCTGGGACAGCCCAGGCATCTCTGTTAACTAGCTGCTTTAAACTCAAGGGATCTCAGTCTCTTACTCTTCTTCTGCAGCATGTGACAGACAGTAAAGTCTTGCTTAAAGCATTAGAAGTATGCCTGTTTTATCTAAGCTGTGGGACACAGTGACAGGGAGACTACCTCAAGCATAATACTACAGTGGTCTCTTTCAGCCTTAAACCAGTAGAAATAACACATTTTTGTACCTCAGAGAAAAAGTAATTTCCTGACTGATTCAACATTAATCTGTAAATTGCAGTGTTTTTCCATATTCTCATTGTCCCAGGGAGAGCATAGAGAGCACAGCCAGGATGTTGAGGGCTGGAGACTCGGATCACTTGAATTCTAATTACCAGGAGGCGTTAAAGCAGCCCACATTAACATCAGCCCAGCTCAGAATGCTTTTATCTGTTTATGTAATTGCAGTGATCAGAGAAAGGTCATAGCAACCATAAGTATTATATTTCTTTCTCTTTTTTTCCACAAGCAGGAAAAAAAATGTTTCAGTGAAGTGAAGCCAACTTGGAAAAATTACATTTTCTGTTAAAAGTGGATAGTATAAAATGAGATGGGAGTGTTTATTTTTTCTTCCAGCTTTGCAAGGGGAAGATTAATCCTGATGTCATGAATTTGATACAAAAAGGGGAATCTCTTAATTCATTCTGTTTTCCTGAGCAGCCAAAAAAGTCTATCAATGCTGTCCAGTACCATGAAACTAAGGTAAGTGGCTATCTCTAAAGCAGAAAACACAACCAGAAGAGTGTATTTTAGTCAATGTAATTTATACAATTAAATAAGTGAGTCTTCAAGGAAAAAAGCTGATGTAAAAATAAATGGGTTCACTTAATGAGGCACTCCATTAGGCATTCATTTCAGTTACAAGTGTTTATTATTGGCAAAATTAACTGAGGCCAGTGGTGTACAAAAAGGTGAGGAAATCAAAAAAAGAAGAAAATTAAGGATAGAGAGAAAATTAGGAAATTGAATGCTTCTAACTAGTGACATTTGCACATCAGAACATGGCTATAAACTATGTCAAATGATCTTTATGTATCCTGATGATTATATTTTGTTTAAAAGAAACAGTTTCTTTTCACAGATTAATAATGGAAGTAATATGTATCCCTATATTTTTAGAGAGCGATTCGTCCCAGTTACAAGTTAAATAATTGGAATCCATAACACATGTGATGTCTCTAAAGTACTTCAGAAGAGACCCTTCAGCCATTTGTTGGTGGTGATGGACACTTTGTCCAGCTCACTGCATATCATAAGGTTACAGAAGATTCACCAGAATAAGCCTGGAGTGGAGTCCTTGTCGTGCAGGGACAGGACGAGCCACTTCCTTTATTTTCTGGACAATCAATTGCATTAAAATCTCACATTAGTTTCCTGCTTGATTAAACAGCTTCAGGGATGCAAAGATTACCTGTAGTGTTCACTTCATATCCCTGTGAAGACTCGTGGCCCATTCACATTCACCTCCCAGATCCTCTTTATGCACTCAGCTATGAGCAGGTAGTAGCCAAGAATCTATTTTGACCGACTTTTCTTGGAGTAATGAGACACAAATGTAAAGCTCTCATTTTATTTCAGTCTCCAATCCCTCCAAGAAAACACAATTTATAACTGGAGTGAGATTAACATAGTGAGGATTATGGTTCAAGGCAGTCAGATAAGAAGACTAATGAACACTGACATTTTCCTCCTGCATCATCAAGTTATTTTATGACTCAAAAAATTACTTTCACACTTGAGCAGTTCTGAAAGTCTCCAGATTTTGAGCAGTTTACCAGGTGTACTCCTGCAATGAACTGTTCAACATTCTTCCACAACACAGGCTCCCAAGATTTTTCAAGACAGCAAGGACCGTTCAGCTCTTTGTTTGTTAGGCCCTCAAGCCTTTGTTAGGCCCTCAAGCCTTAAGGCAGTCTGCTGCCAAGATGGGAACTGATCAGTGAAAATAAATAAACCTTCCTCTTCTCTTCACCTGTTCCAAAAAGCAATCATTCTCTCCCTGAATCCTAAAGGTGGATAAGAAAAAGGAAGTATATTTCCAACCTTTTGGGAAAAGGCCTTCATCATCTCAACCTATGCCTGGGCCAGGAGGAGCTGCTTCCCCAGTCAGGAACTATTTATTGTTTACTGGCTAATTATATGTCAATAGTAAATCCATGAACCGCTGTGATACTGATTTCTTTTAAACTACATAAACTGAGCAGTTTTTCACTGCACCAAGACCTATTAAAAATGATAAATATTTCTATTCTTTATTCATTCAAGCCTTCCACTGTCTCTGTTTTCCAATGGTCCCACACATAGAGATATTCCCTTAATTCCATTACTTAACAAGTGCAGCTTCTGCTGCACTTAGTTCTTTTTCAGGTTGAAATTCTGTCGCTAGACCTCAGAAATGCCTACAGGGTTTTGTGCAATAACTTCCTCATCTACATGACAGCAATCAAGCAAAATGATGGGTAGTTGGAAAAATGACTCTCCAAAAGAAGCAACAAGACAGCTTTTGTACGAACCAGCTGTTACTTCTAAGTTACAGTCTGAGCTAGTTCACCACTTGACTTAAATTTTGTGTCCATGTATTTAAGAAAAAAGGTTGTTGCTGAGATTAACTTCCTCCTCTCTCCCACTTCTTAACCAAGAGATTCATACACTTGATGCAGAACATTGAATTTTCTCTATTCCTCAGACCCATGTACCACACACAGCTGATCAGTATGCCAGAAAAATCTACCTGACATACAGGTTTTGAGAGCAAGAGGGGTGATGCTACTAAGCCCTACCAGTACCAAGCAGCACGTCCTTTTCTCCACAGCACCCTTCAACATATCCCCTCCTTTCTGACCTAGCCAGAAGTAATGTCTCCCAAGTCCAAGACAGTAAACGTCTTATGATGTGATCACCATCAAATATATGTAACATCCTTACTCAGTTTAGAGCAGTTTCTTCCTCATGCTTAGCAGGTCACCTTGACACAGTAACTACTACATTAGTATGACAGATCATCTTAGAGTACTATAAATTAAGAACAGCTCCATTTCAGTGGGAGAAGAAATTCAGGCATTTCTTTTTTTGAAGGAAAATACTTAGGTTTTCGTTTAACTCATTCAATGTAAACTACCAATACAGAAATTCTTTTTTTTTGTGATTCTTTTTCTCACACATCCACCAGAAAGGGATGAAGAATACTGTGAGTCTGTTACAGAAATTAAAGTAATGGCAAATACTTGTTGAACAGGGAAAATGGGAAAGAGGAGCTGAATACACAGCAGAGCTCCAGTGTTAAGAGCTGCTGATCTACTTTTAGCAGCACAGATTTATTTGGCCTGTTATCTAGGAGTGTTTGACGTAGAGAGTCTGAGATTCTTTAGACATAACAACCTGGAGTGGAAACAAGTATTATTAGAGGATTTTAGTGTGCATCTATTATATTACAGAAGTATTACTTAACCTTTCACCTAGTACACTGGAATATTATTTGATCATGTATTTTATACTGTATGTATGCCATCTAATGGTAAATGAGGATAATTCCTATTGTTTCAAATGAACATTATTCAGCTACTTCATGACTGTAAATTTTATCCTTTTTTTCAGCCTTTTTTTTTTCTCTCAATTATAATGTAATCACAAATTTCAGAGAGGTATAATGTCATCTTCACAACTTGTGTGGTTTTGTTCCTTCTGTAAGACCTGCTGTGAAAAAAAGGTCCAAGTTGACCAGAACCAATAGTGTGATGTGCTGAAGAGGAACAAGCTGTGACTTGTGGATCTCTTAATTAAAGGAATCTTTCTATTAATCCTCACTGACGTATTCACTGGCCATAAATGAGCATAGACTGGGAAATTCAGCAAATTGACCAAATGAAACCAAAATACTTCTGAGGAACTAGAAGTTCAGAATCATAATAGTCTCTTATTTTTGTAAATTACAAAAAGAGAGCTCCATTTGATTTCATTTCTACTCCAAATTAAGCTGGAGAAATGAAGCACTGAGTTTGAGTTGACTGTGTTTTCTACCACAAAAATATTTGTTCTTGTTGTGCTGGTGTTATGACCTTAAAACTGAAAAAATCTGCTTTTATTATATCAGTTTATCATGCCTTTATAAACACTTGGAAATGATTTCTGCAAAGAAATCCTTTTAGCACATTATACAATATTATAAGATAATAGGAAGAAGTCTGTTTTTCCTTTCACTTTTCCCCAGTATAAATCTAGAATTATTCTTGTACGGGCTTCATGCAAATCAAGCCTCAAAGTTCCAAAAGTCTGTCATAATTGTAGGATTATGGATTAAAATATCAAACTAATAACAAATAATGAAATAAATAAATTTATTATTTTAATGGTCACAAAAATTAGACTGTGACTGGCCTGTGGATCATACTCTATTCTTTCTTTAGCCACAGCATCAGTGTTCCTCGGATAGCACAACTGAGCCTAAATTTGTGGTTTCCTGTAGAAATCTGTCACTTCACACTTTCTTTAAAAATGTTGCTCCACATTTACAATGATGAACACTGTAAGTATTCAAACTCTGCAGCTGTAAAGGCTTGGGGGTTATCTTTATTGTTCAGCTGTTTGAAAAGTCTAGGTTTTTAACATTTTGGTGTAGCAGTAGCACCTATAAATACTTCAGATGACTTTCACTATTGCAAGTCTCTGTGACTGAAAACATATTTTAAAAATATTTTATCTTTTCAATATTTTAACATTTTCATCCTTAGCATATTATTAGCTTTTAAGAGCATTTTTCCTCTTTGGTAGCTGTGTTTGTCACTTTGTGACATCCTCTTTAGAATAAGCTTCCTACAAGACAGAGAAGAGAAATTATAACTGTCTTCAGATGTGTAAACTCTTCCTAAAACACCAGAATGTTTTTCAGTACACATAGAAGAATGCAGAAAAGACATTATAAAAAACTTCAAACAACAAAGATAACAGAGAGCTGGAACAGCCTGAGAAGAAGTGAGTCTCCAACATAGGAGGACTCCAGACATGGGTTAGACAAACACCTGAAAAGGTAATAGCAGTGCACCTAAAAAGTCTCTGAGATCATTCTGTCCTTATTATCAATTTTTTTTTCCTCCAGTTTCATTTCTTTCCATTCCTCTTATGAATCAGACACTATTTAGTATCCTGTAAAGAAAAAAGGAAGCAAAGCTATGAGTGGGTGGGTGGATGGCTTAATAGATGGAGTGAGCTATGCATTTTGCTAGATTTCAGACAGAAGACAATAAATTACAGGATGTTGGTTAATTCCTGCCTCATGAGATTAGGTTATTTAATTTACCTGTGCTTCAAACCCCAGTCTTTAAAGTGAGGTGATAGTTTATTTTTCTCCTTTCAAGGAAATTACGTTTGTGTTGATATTTGGTAATCCAAAGTTATGTTGTATCAGCTAGGAATATTCATATTATTTCACCAACAATGTCCTACTACTAGGACAACAACTAAATAACATAGTATCTATGCTTTATTGTTATAATCAGATAATCTACAGTTCTGTAAATATGAAAAAAATAATGAGAAATACAGAATGATTTTATCCATAAACATAAAATCTTTGTGTAGAATATTTCAGTAGCAACTTCTGGTAAGAATAAGCTTGTTATACAAACATTGAAGATACTCTAGATAGGATTGTTTAGACAAGTTAATTTGTATTTTTTCTATCTTTTACGAAAGACATGGAAAGACCTCTGACCCAAAAGGAAGCAAATCTGAATGTACCAAACATAATTTCTGTCATTTGACAACAGAAATATCATTACTGTCAATAAAACTAGAGATGCAGTGAGCATCTGCCTGAGATTTGCTCTCAGCTGAAAAAATCCAGTTCAGACTGTGATCCTTTAGCTTTAGCCTTTCCTGCCAGGGAGACCTGGGCTGTTGACATTACCATTGAGTGCCTGCTCTCAGCTCTGATTCTTTAATTTGCTGGATTCTGTAGAAATGAACTTGTAAAAGATTTTGGAAAAAAAAAAAAAAGAAAAAAAATTTCAGTGAACTCTTTTTGTTAAATAGCATGAAATCCACAATGGAGATTTTGCATGAGGGAGATAGGGATGGGTGATGGACTCATTTTATGGAGGGAATATGTAATGTACACTTTTCACAGATAAACTGTTTCTTAAAGAAAAGAAAAATGCTTTGCAACCAGTAGTCTTTTTATTCCAGCTAAAAATGTTCAACTATGGATGGCACAGTAAGGGCCTGTCCATTTACTATTTATCGGGATTTTACTAAATTTTTTCTTTCCTGACAATGTGGATTTTTTTCTCCTTCTTTCTGTCCTCAAAAGCTCCATTGCCCTTTCAGCAGCTGCTTCTGGAAGAAACAACTTAACTCAATTGTTCTTGTAAGAGGTTAGAGACAGATTCTGATCTCTGACAGCTGTAAATATAAAAAAACCTGATTACTTTTAGGAAAATAACTTCTATTGTATACAAATAAAAGAATAAAAGTTCATGAGCTTTGAAAAACAATATTCATGTCATCTCCATCTATCTAGCTTAAGCTTTTAATGACAAAAGACTTTGAGGTTTTGAATACAACATAGGTTAGATAATGTCAGCATTTTACTGCAAGATTTATTTGAATCAATGTGCATTTTAGCAAGGAGCATTAATTTGCAATGGTTACTACTCCTGAGTCTGACTATATATGTCATTACACTTCTGAGACCTTCTTACATTTGCCAATGCATGAGTTAAGCATGTTTCTTTAAAAAAACAGTAACCAGACAAATGGGATCAATTGGACAAGACTGAGCTGTGTGGTACTGTCAACACACTGGACAGAAGGGAAACCATCCAGAGGGACCTTGATGGGATTGAGAGGTGGGTCTGTGCAAATTTCATGAAGTTCCACACAACCAAATGCAGTTCCTGCATCTGGACTGGGGCAGTCCCAAGCACAGATATAGACTGGGCAGTAAGTGGATTGAGAGCAGCCCTGTGGAGAAGGACTTAGGGGCATTGGAGGATGAAAAACTGAGTATGAGCCAGGAATATGCACTTACAGCCCAGACAACCAATTGTATCCTGGGCTGCA
>VWZY01000497.1:7079-17581 GCA_013399075.1 Chloroceryle aenea
AAAAAAAAATAGAATGAGAAAGGACTAATTAAACGCTTGAATGAAGTTATGAAGTACGGACTTTCTTCACAGTTCAGCCAAAAGCTACAGAGACTCTTTGCTCTCTAAGTGCTTAAAAATACTTGAATTCTTAGGATACAGGATTTAGCTCTCTGATACCCTTTTAAGGGTCTAGATTTTAATTGCTGTGCTTACATATCACCAAAACAGTTCAGAACTGAGGGTTGGCTTTTTTATGTTCAGCAATACAAACATCCAAAAGGGGCAGCAAGGATGATCAAATGCAAGGAAAATTTACAGGGCTGGATAATGGAGAGGAAAAAAACCCCAAAAACAAACTAAACCAAAAACAAAGCAAAGAGACAACTGCAATGAAGGTAAGAGAGATGTATAAACAATTAATGGAAGAGAGAACACAAAGAACATCAATGGAATGCAATTATTCACTATTTCCTCGATGGGGAAACTAAAGGGCATCAAATAAAATGACCAAGGTGCTGCTTCAAGACCACGAGCTCCTTCCTCAAGCAACAGGTCACTGCGGACAGTAAACCTTCATGCAGGCTCACAAAAGGACTGGACAAATCCATGGAGTAAAACTCCAGCTGAAGTCTATTAAACAGGCAGAGCTGTTTCCAGTTCAGGAAACACCTGGGCCCCTCACAAAGGACATCCCCAAAGTCTATCTATCTCTGTGCGCTCACTAGCATTTGTGGCAGGAATTTCTAGACATAACCCTGCAGGTCACCAACAGATTGTTCAAAAATGTCAATTAAATGCTCCCTTTAAGCTTCTTCAGCACCACCTTATTTTGTTTCTAGGCAAAGTTAACAAGAAATATTTAAACAGGCCCTCCTGCCCCCATATTTAGGTGAACTGCAATAAAACTGAAAGACCTCAAAGACTTTGCAAGAGTAGCTATGAATTCAAACAAACCAGACCCCCAGTTATCCAACATGAAATGAGGTATCGCTTTGCACAAAGTCTCTGCAGTTCCATGATTTAAGTATTATATGAAGGAAGGTGAATAGCTTTCCTGGATTTAAAACAGTACCGGTCTAATTTTAAAGTGATGCCTCTTCTCAGGCACAAACCTAGAGACAGGCAACCACACCACGAATAAAGCTTTGACTACCCACCCTGCTACTCAAATTATTTCAGGCAAACTTAAATACTCCTTTAAGTTATTCTAACATGCTACACAACATCTCAGCTCTGGAGCCCTCAACACAAGAAGAGCATAAACCACCAGAACAGGGCCACAAAGATGATCAGAGGGCTGAAGCACCTCCCCAAGGAGGACAGGCTGACAGAGTCGGGGTTGTTCAACCTGGAGAAGAGAGACCTCTGGGGAGACCTTATTGTGGCCTTTCCATATCTGAAGGGAGCCTACAAGAAAGCTGGGGAGGGACTGTTCACAAGGTCATGTAGCAATAGGAGGAGGGACAATGGTTTTAAACTAGAGCAGGGTAGATTTAGATATGACATTAGGAAGAAGTTCTGCACTATGAGGGTGGTGGAGCATTGGAACAGGGTGGCCAGGGAGGTGGAGGCGGCCCCATCCCTGCAGTCATTCAAGGTCAGGCTTGATGGGGCTCTGAGCAACCTGATGTAGCTAAAGCTGTCCCTGCTAACTGCAGAGGTACTTACCTTTAGAAGTGCCTTCCAACTCAGTGCATGTTATGACTCTATGATTGTGCTCCTTTCATTCATGTGATATATATAAATATTATGGGGGAAAAAAAAAAAAACAAAAAACCAACCCAATAAAAAATATCACAGCACAACAAAGCTTTGAACTTGCTAAAAGCACACACAAGATACTACTTACAGTGGAATGCACTGATGGTGAATAACTATGAGGATCTCTCACTGAGAAATAATTTATCTGCCATTTTTGCTGGGCACAAAAGAGCACCTGAATGAAAGGCACTGATATAACAGGCCAGCATGCCAGCTGCCAAGAGCATCCTTTCATTTGTTTGAATTCAGAATTTGAAAAATAATTCTTTCCAACCAACTACATTTGTTCTCGGAAGTAAATCTTAATATAGCACAGGCACTTTTTAACCTCCTGACCCTCACCATCTGCAATTCAGTTTATATTTCCAAAAAACTTGCTGACATCTGCTTAAATACCAAACAATGGCTGAAGAGACTCTCAGCTTGAGCTCAGTTTTAAAGAGTAACTCTTATCTTGAGGTGCTGGCTCTGCTAGGGGCAGATAGGCAAGTTTTTCCAGACTAATGTGCAACATATTTGCCTTTCAATGCATATAACATTTTAAATGAAACAGTAGATAATTAAATGTGAGGCAGTCCCATTCTTGCAATCTTATTTTGTGTGATGGCACGACAGCTTTACAAAGTCTGAGCCATAATTCAGTTCACTAGGAACAAGGTATTTCATGGTCTGTGTTTCTAAAGGAAAAGTAATACCAATCTGCAAACCCCAGTGGGGTTTATATTCCTTACATTTATAGTCTTCCAACCTATGCAGAATTTTGTTCGTTCAGTTGTTGTAAATAGATTTCACTTCTACTTTGCCCAGTGCACTTGCTGCCTAAGTGCCTGGCACAGCCACAGCATGTTACAGCTGTCCTCCACAGGCAGACACTGCAACTGTACATCTACTGCAGAGTCTGGTTAGAACAGTCGGGCTGTCAGGGTGACAAGAAGGATGAGAAGAGGGAAGTGGTAGGCATTGCCTTCAGGGGACAGGAAGCTCACTGGCACTCAAAGCAGCAGTTGTGTGATGCTCTTTCACTTCTTTGTGGAAGGTTCAAAAATTAACTTCCAGCTCTAACTGTCCATAAAATATCTTAAAGGAAAAGGAAACGCCAGCCTCAAAACAAACAGAACCAGCTTTCTGTAAAGGTTAGATTCACACCTGTGCTGGGAATGATTTTGCACCTCAAACAGCCCAGTCACAGATACAAACTGGGAAATGACACACGATGAGCCGATTTCTGCTATTAAGCAGCCAGAAGTGCATCCCTGCTTTCTGCAAACCCACTCACCGCCCTGGCTGGATGCCTGCCAAGCATGCCTGGGCCACAGATTCATGGATGCAAAGCCTGACTTGGCTATTATGAAAAATAAATTGGAAATGAAGATTTAAAGTAAAAAGCAAAGTCTTGATATGAGAAAACTTGGACAATACCCTGCAGCAACCATTTTTCATACAATTGGTTGTGCACAACCACATTCTTTTAGCATCCGTATCACAAGGGACTTTCACTAAGAATCTCGTAAGAAAGCTGCTGGGATGCAGCTTAAGTTAAAATCAAGTAGAGTTATGCTTTAAAACCCCACCAGTCACCTCTACAATGAACACAGAAAGTCCCAGAAAGATTATAGACAACTTCCTACTCAAAAATGCTGAAAACAATATGGAAAAGTTATCTTATGCTTGATCATCATCTTTGTTGTACTGAGATCTCACTTCCCTTAGGATATATTTAAGCAAAACAAACAAATAAAAAAGATGATGAGACCATATCTGAATCTTCCTAACCAGCATTCTGACTAAAACTTTGACTTATGCAATTTTTTTTCAGAATATACATGGAGATAATCTTACCCAAAGGTCTGACTCGGCCAAATTTTCCAACACAAACTGTACAATGAAATCAGAGGTTAAAACTCTGTACAGCCACGTACAGGCAGAATGGAAGCCTGTGACAGTGACTGTATGAGGCCCACATGGGACTTTGTTATTACTGTTTTGCACAGCAGGAAGCCGTACAGATGGAGAAAAGCATTTGTATTGGGATTACCAGTGACCACATGTTAGTGAAAAATAGCTAAATAAAAAGATATGAAGTGTTAGCCATCTCAGAAGCATTCCTCCATTGTTCCTGGGCAGCTGGCAGAAGCCTTGGCTATGTGAGTACAGAGCATGACAGCCCCTCAGTCTCAGGTTTTTTTTGGTAACCATCAAGGCTAAAATGCCTCAGTTCCTGGAGCTCCTGACATTTTCTGAGACATTATCAAAACTAATAAGCTGCCTTTGTTCATTTTCCTTTTGATAATGTGACTGTGCTACAGACTACAAAAAGAACCCACATCACACTGCAGAGCTAAGGTACACGAGGTAAAATGAGTCACGTATCAGGCAATGTTATCTCACCAGCCATGGGCTGTGTGAAAGCTTGGGTGGTGGATAGAAAGATACCTGAAGTAGAAAATTAGAGAAGAGATTTATTTTTCTTAGTCAGGTTTATTTACGAGCTGCACTTAACTTGATATCCTAGGAGTTAGTGAGCCATCATTAAATCATTCTGCAGCTGTACTTACACATCCTCCTCCAGCTGTAACAAAGCTTTCTTGAAATCTGCATATTTAATGATAGCCCTGGTTACCTCTGTCATGCAGCTGCAAATCCTGGTACTAGGGGTAGGAAGAGGGAAGCAGCTTTCTGAGGAGCTGGGTCTTCCCAGCTCTCAAGCCAGCAGCTGGTACTGACCGAACTCACCTCTCTTACTTCCAGCAGGGCAAATATCTTGTTTTCTGGAAAATTACCATTTTTGTCAAGGGTGATGTGAGCTTCCAGCCTAAGAACAGCCACTGAACAAGTCAATTTCAGATCTCACTGTCTCTCTTTGCTGAAAGCTATGGTCTTTTACCCTAACCCTTGGTCCATAGTGCCTCACATCTGTACCAGAATCAAAGGGGAGAGTGGGAGGATGATGTGGACACCGAACACACATCTTGGCTTCGTACGCCTCATCCCCAGAAGAGGGCACAATCCTTACACTACAGAAGCGGCAGCAAATCTCTAAGCCACGTGGCTGCAAACCCAAGCTAACTCTGTGTAGCTTGGTCAGCGTCAGAACTGCCTTTTGCAAAGTGAAATCAACTCAAAATGCAAGGGAAACCTGAAGCGCATCACATATGTGCACTTAAGGAAGAATATCTGCAATACAGCAACACAAGAAAACTAAACAAAATTTCCTCTAGACATATCTCTCCATAAATACACAAAGCATGCTACAGAGAATTATGACCTCATAAATGTGTTTTAGCAGCATTATTTCATACTATACAGATACTTAACCTAAGGAACAAGACTTAAAAGCAGCCATCAAAACTCTGATGTCTTACAGAACACTGGCATCTGTCAGCAAAGCACCTCTTAATCATATGGTAAAGTCTTCTGCTTGGGTCTGCCACAGTTATTTTGATACCAAACAGCAGATTTATTACCAGGTTAACGATTTTTAAAATTTCTTGCATCATTTTCTCGCTGGCTTGCTGCAACTAATTATCTTAATATTTCCATTGTAGACAAGCACATACATATATTATTAATATAAAATAATTAAGTNTCATCATTGTCTCGCTTGCTTGCTTCAACTAATTATCTTAATATTTCCATTGTAGACAAGCACATACATATATATTATTAATATAAAATAATTAAGTATTTCACAGTGTGCTTATATGTGTATAAACACATGAGGGAAAACCAAGAGCAACAGAACCCTTGCATTGTGATGGTGAGGGATGCTGCCCGTAGGAAGTGTAAACAACCTTTCAGAGCAGACTGCTGAAGAGGTACCAGACGTCAATGGATGCCCCAGATGTTGCGTTAAGAGAAGCCTGTAGATAGAAGTTAGTTGGAGTCTCCATCACCGAGATGTTTCCTGCAGACCCCCATGTTAAATTCTTGCATACAGAATAAAAGACACAGCTCTCCTTTGTCAATATAGACCCTGCAGTCCTGCTGGATCCCCTCACTCATAGTGCCATGAATTTACTCCTGTGCAAGCCTAAGGCAATCTGCACCACAGCCTTCCACTTCCAGGCAGCCACATCTGACACACACAGTGCCAAGGCAAGGGAATCCTCCCTGACTCTCACAGAGGACTGAATCCACACCAGCTACCAGGTGGGACCGCAGACTCACAGAGCAGTAAACTAGATTATATCCTCCTCCTCAACAAAGAGCAGGTGGCTTTGACCAAACATGCCTGCTTCATGTAGCCCTCACCGCTTCCTACTCTGCTGGGTCCTTTTCATGTCCCTCTGGCTGACCTCATGCTAAGACCTGGAGGGTTTGACATTCACTGAAGTGGCAGAAGGAGCACAGTGCAACGAAGCAGTGAAGAGTCTCAGGCTACACATGAATGGAAGGTGGGTCCAGTCACATCAGCTTGAGATAAAGCAGCAGGAAGAACTGCAGCACAAAGCAACGCATTCATGAGAGAAAGTGCAGGGTTTTTTCATACCTTCCTGTAAGTGTATTTACCTCATCAGGCTGCTTCCATTCTTGGAAAAGAAGGGGACAACACAGAGCATTAACTGTACTCTGAGACTGTACTTGTCAGCTCTGAGAGACGGAACTTCTTGCATACCACATACCCTCATGCAATTTTATCACTCTTCAGTAGCCACTGGCCAGTTTGACCTAGGAGCTACTGAATGAGCGATAACCTCCGCATTTCCCAAGGGACAAACTCCTGACATATGGAAATTGGGATGTAATTGGTGATTTCAACAGAACCACCCCATTTGCACAAGCTGGGGTGTGAACACTACAGTTCAATAGTTACAGTTTATTAGTTGCTAGTGCTTATCATACTAAGAAAACCAAAATCCAGTATATTAACTTTACTGTTGTGATGGCTGAATGTGGAAAAAAGAAGAAGGAAAAAAAAAAGTAACACACCCAAACATAAAAAAAGCCAACAAAAAAAAAAGTGGAATATTTTGCAGCCATTTTGCTCAAAGCCTTTTCTGTGTTGGTTTTTTTTTGTTTTGTTTTGTTTTGTTTTTTGTTTTTTTTTTTTTCCCCCTGGAAAATCTAACCTATTCTATCAGCACTATTTCTAAAAGTAACTGTCTTGATAAACAGATCAGCAAAGGAATCTTTCATTAATCTTATACAGCTGCAGCAAATACACAACAGCCTGGACTACATTACTCTGGATTCAATGAAAATCTCTTCTAGCTACAGTTTGCTGAAGAGTAATTTGATATAAATACCCTCAAAACAACTTCTTTGCACCCAAGAAGCAGTCACATAAAGAAACAAAGGCTTTGTTTAAAAAAAATTAAAAATAAAATTCCTGTCAGCAAATATTTCCATTATACATGTCCTAATGGGATGCAAGGCCCTGACCCTGCAAGACACCATGTCCAGTTAGCTCTCTGAACATCAGTGGGGCCTTAACTGAAAACAATGTGTTCTAACAACTAGAAGCTGAACCCAGGGAAACTTAAACAAAAAACACAAGGCACTCGAGTCTTTACCTCCAAAAGCACTTCAATTTTAACAACTTGCCTCTGGCTGTGATGGATTCTCTTACATGAAACCTTTTAAATCAAGACCAGGAACCTTTCTAAAAGATACTATCTAGATCAGGATCAAGTTATGACCTGCATCAAACAGGAAATTATAATGACTGTCATGATCCTTTGATGTAAACCAAACAAACAAACAAAAAAAAACCCAACCCAAACAACGTATGGAAGTGATGGCAGAGATCTCTGGCCAGAGTCAGGAACTGATTTCAGATAACTTAATAGCACCAAACAAATTACCTTACCTTGTTTACATCCAAGTATTCTAACTTTGGTGCTTCTGCTGTCTCTTGCTCCTCGCTGCTTCCTTCATCAATGTCACTGTCTTCATCCTGTGTAGAGTCTCTCTTCTGCTCTGCAGAGGAAGGTTTGGTGCCCTTTTTCTCAGGTTCCATCTCCCCTGGGTTCCCAGTCACGCTTGGCTTCTTCTGCTCTGCACCTTCTTCACTGGGGAAAGTTTCCCCTGCCACGCTACAAGAAGGACTGTCAATGCCACTGTCTCTGTTGGGAATTTTACCATTACCGTTCAGTTCTGCAGCTGAGTCCTTATTGCCAAGCTCTCTAGAGGACTCTTTGCTCACAGTCACAGCAGTACAGTCTTCATGGCTTTTGTTATCACCTATGCTTAGCTCTTTAATTTTCATTATGTCTGTATTAGATAGGTCTGTGCTGCATGGTATGTCTGGCTCATTTTCATCTGGTTCACCTTTTTCATTTGTGGAAGAGCTGCTGGAAGCCGCCATGTCACAGTCACATGAGCTCGGTTGTTTGGATGAGTCCAGGCAAGGCTCCATCTTAAGAGATAAATTTAGCTGGTTTCTTTGAAGAATATGTACAGGTTGCCTGCGGGTGAAGGGAAAGCACCAGTTATTCACAGTAACATTCAGAGGTTTCAAGAGTACTCCAAAAGAGAGAGGGCCTGATTCAAGCTCTATCTCTTGCATCCCCCTTGACAATTCTAGCAGGCAAGTGCACAGGCTGCTAGAAACATTGACCCAACATTTTCTGATAAAAACACACCACCATTAGCCATAAGTTTTACTGAGATGGCACCACTAGAATGCTAGGGATTTAATACTCCCCATGCTGCCTTGAAGAACTGTCTGGTTTGAAGATTTGAGGAGGGAGAAAACATCTTTTAAAAAAGAAATATTTGGTTGTGGGTTTGCTCAAACAGGAACTCATGTTCTTCAACAGAACAAAGCCTTTGGGGCAAGGTATTTTCTGCCAGAGAGATGTTTTTGAAGCAGAAGGCAGAACCTTACCAGATTCACCCAGGTGATAATACATTCCAAGGCACAGTGTGGTGTCTCTGTCTCCATCTCTCTCTTTACAGAAAAAAATAATTACTTAGCTCCATCAGGCAGATTTGGTCTTCAGAGAAGAGTTTTCATGTGTTTGTGAAGGGAGCTGCTTTTACATCAAAATACATATATTTTTATTCTATTTAGTGTCTCATATATAAAGTTTCAGAGGAAACACCATTCTACATGATGTTGTTTCACAGTACATTGCAATTTAACTCTCCCCTGCTTCCACGAGGCAAGCTAATGGTATGAATCTTAGACAGAAAACTCAATTACTTTGTATCACAACAATCAAGTTCCTATAATGTAAAAAAACAATCCTGACATCAAGTCAGGAAGTTACTGAAAACAGACTCTGAGCCACTTAATTCTGGTAGAATACTTACCAAATTCAGCAGTTCTTTAGATCCTTAAGAACAACTGCACGTTACAAACTAAGAGTTGTTGAAATATGTGCTTTTATTTAAAACAAAAATAAATTAAAATCATCGCATAGTTAGTTAAGTTTTGCACTCCCAGTAGAAAACATTCTGAGAGGAGTTTCTAAGTGATAATTACAGTAATTGTTTTCTATTGTCATATTCCAAGTTAAAAATACAGAAAAGGGAGATATTAGAGCAGCTCTCACAAAGCCACATTTACCTGATACTTTCGAATTTCTCAATGAGCGTGTTGACTCCTGCTGATATGGGTATATCTTCCTCTCCAGGTGCTAAGCTCCTCGATGACTTGGGATCAGCTGGCAAAGGCCTAGAAGGTGCCGGAGGAATTCTTTCCTGCCCAGGTTTGAGATGGACAGGCTTAGGAGGTACTAATAAAAGAGAGAGGAAAAATGGGCAGATAAATCTCCATCTTTTTTATCCTAAATGTGGAACAAAAATCCAAAAGCTGAATGCAGAGCGAGAGGTATCCATTCTTTCACCATCCTCTATACCTTCACAGGTGCAGTCACAAAATATTTCTTACATCAAAGCAAGCTGCTGTAGCTTAAGAAAAGCGATGGGCTCCTGTTTTATATTTCTACAGCTGTATCAGCCGTGTTAACAAACCCAGCAGCTCGCAGAACTTTACCGCTTCCTTGTTACTAAACAGGATGCGCAGCTCACACGTCGTTTTTGCAAATGCGCTCACCATCTCAGTCACACTAACGAGTTTCCCCTCTCACGGCTTTTCAAAACTCAGACACTCTGTTGACTCTCTTATACTGGGAAAAAAAGAAAGAAAAAAAAAAAAAAACAAAACCAAAAACAAACCCCAAAACAAAACACCAAAAAAAAAAAAAAAAACCACAAACCAACCCCAAAACAAACCACCAAAAAAATAGCACCACCATGGATTTCAGTGCCTGGTGTTTGCTTGGTCAAATATGCCACAGGCAGAACAGAATAGCTTTTCTTCCTTGCATTCTCCCTCCCCCATCTCTTCTGTGGTGTAGTCTTCATAAATTTCCTTCCTCTTTTGGTTCTACACTGAGTTATATAGAATATAAATAAAACACATGTTGTAGGAACATTTAAGTTCTGCTTCAGGGTTTTCTAGAAGGCAAAGGTATGAAGTTTAATCCAGTATTTTTTTGAAAAAATGTAATTTAAATATAATGTGATTTCAAAACATTTATTCAGACCTTGTATTGATTGCAGCAAAATGGTTTGGGAAATACGCAAGCAGTAACCCATGGCAACAGGTTCACGTGCTGTTACAGTTTCACACAGTGTAAGCAACCTCACCCAGGCAGACCTGACACTAGAAGGTAGAAAAACTGACTGCACAATTACTCCCACTACTCAGAGCAGTGCTGCCAAGTATCCCCTCAGGTCTAGACTATCCAAAGAGTTAGCACATTAAATGAGTGAACTCTAAATATATCTCTCATGAAGACAGGCTGAGG
>VWZY01000498.1:28876-41351 GCA_013399075.1 Chloroceryle aenea
GTCCCCTGTTGAAGCCCAGCCTGGTGAGCGGAAGGCTTACTGAGCAAGGGTCAGGGCAATCGGCCAAGCCTGTTCCTGCTCTGGATTCAAGGAGGTGTATCTCCTGACCAGGACCCAGCTCCCCTGCCTGACTTTGTGCTGAAGGCAATGGGAATCAAGCACCTAGCTGTTCTTTGGAGGATTTGAGCTTTTCCCCCTCCCCTACTTTAAATCAAGCCCCAGTCCCTGTGTTTCCTGGCTGTGGTGGATGAGAGATCTCTTCATTTTCCTCTTGCTTGAAGGAAGATGCAGCATGCATGGCTCCAGCTGGCTGTTAGTAATGGGGGTAAGCTGCTCTGTCCTCGGTGCTCTGGGAGCACAACCTGCTCAGAATTGCATACCATGCTCCATTGTGCATGAACAAACTGGTTTGTAGGAATATGGGAAACCTTCAGCACAGGAAATCCCCCTGCCCTGGGCACGCTGCTGGCCCGAGGAGGCTTTGCCATCGCCCCAGCACCGTGATCTGCCGGGGTCACCGTGGGCCTTGTGCAGGCGTCTCTGTCTCCCCAGCACTTTGTGTGCAGAAGGGATGGAGAGCAGCACAATGCAGTTGTTCAGCAGAAAAGCTCTCTCCACTGAGCTGTCGCCTGGGCGTGACTGTGCATGCACAGAACAAACCAGTGGCTGGAGCACGGGGGGAAGCCCATACCCTGGCATACAAGGTGGCTGTCATCTTCTCAAAGGCTGGGCACGGCTGGAGGCTGGCACGGACCCTGGTGTCCCTTAGAACAGCTTGAAAGCTGCTGTGTTTGAGCTGGCTGCCGGGAGGAAGGAATCCCCGGTGCCTAGGGCTTGTTGGAGCCCAGCACTGCTGGGACTTGCCTGCTTTTGCTGGGCTGAATATGCTGGGGCAGATAATGGCCCCTTGGAACGGTCGCCCTGACAAAGTCACAACACTTAGAGAAGCACTTCCCTGTGATTGAGAACTGGGATCTGAGCAGAGCTCCTGAAAACTGGAGGGCTAAATGTGAGCATGCTCTGCATAATACAACCTTGGGTTGATGTGCCAGCTACTGCAGCATCCAGCTCTCCCCTCGAGTTGTTTGTGGCATCACAGCAGCAGACAGAGCTAAATTTGAGCTCAAGTTCATGCATGAATTTGAGCCCAGTAATGAAGTCCAGACTCCTATTTGTGAGGCTGACATAAAGAGAAAGCCAAGTGATTGATTTCTTTGCCACTGAAGCCACAGTGGAGAAGAACCCCCCTCAGCAAAGCCTTGGGTTGGTTTGGGGATCTGTGTTTGGGGCTTTTTGCCTTGTGTACTCAGGGGTGCTCTTAACACCAGGGAGGGGCACTGGTGTGTGGGGTTGTCTCCCGTGCGTGGATGGATGGAGATGTGGTGGGAAGTGCTGTGTGTCAGATGGAGTGGGCAGGCTCACTGGCTTCTTTTTTGGGGGGGCTGTCAGAGCTTTGACAAATGTTGAGATGGAGCACCCAAGTCAGGACACCCTGCTGTGATTCAGGACCTGACCAAGATGATTTCTCCATGCATGGCAGTAGCTCTACTGGGCTCTCCCTCACCCACCACAGCCATTCAACTGCAACTGTGTCAAAAAGCCAGCAGAGTCTCTCACCTTGTACGAACCTCACCCGTCCTGGTGCCGAGGGACTGGGGTTTGTGAGGATTTCTATTAAAATTCATGATGCACAATAAAAACTGTGGTGAGACTAACTGCTGTTCATGAAGAATTGGAGACTGCTGTTTCTGGTCAGGAAATGCTTTACAGAGCTACGGGTGCATGAAGAGAAAGCAGGCTTAAATAAGAAGCATAGCTGTACCTCTGCACATTAGATTTTTAAAGGGAAAAATAATCAACTCACCTCGTCTGGCAAAGATAGGAGCTCAGGTGAGCCTGAGAGACACCCTGCCCTTGGCCTCTGGAGACCACCTCCTGCTGCAGTCATGTCCTCATCTGCAAAATGGGGATAAAACCTCTTGGTCCTGAGAGTTGAGATGATAGGAAGAGCCTCGGGTTGGGATGTGGTCAATGCTCCCAGCAGGGGAGGCTGTGACGGTCGTAGGTGGCAGCCTCGCATCTCTCCATCCAACTTTGTGAAATGAGAGGTGGTGTTTTGGAAAGATTTCATGGGGGTGGCAAGATCCTCAAGCCTCCCTGGGATGGCCAGGGAGAAACGCAGGGCTCGGTGCTTCCTGCTGCTGGCGCTTCCTGCCTTGCAGCTTGGATGCAAAATCAGATGTTCAGAGCCCCTCTGCAGGAGTTCAGACCACTCCTGGGTTATTTCAACACTGATGGTTGAAGAGAGAGGGAGAGCTGCAGCATTTAACTGATTTGATTTCTCCTTCTTCTTGTGTCTTTTAAGACCTTCAGGCCCACAACATTCCCTCCTACCCCCTTGGGATCCACCCCACCACGTCCGTCTGCTCATCACTTCTCTGCAGCTGCTTTGCTCCTGTCCTTGGCAGCAGAAATGCAACTGCTTGTGTTGACAAGCATCTTGATAGCAGAGCAAGGAGTAGAAGGTGCCTGAAAGCAAAGGTCTCCCTGTGCTTTCATGAGTTTTCCTCCTATTTGTGGCCAGGGTATTCCCACGTGACAGCAGTGGGAGACGTGGTGTGTCTGCTGCCCATCCATGGGTGCATCTTCCAATGCCAGATGTGCCCCTGGGGTAAGGTGTCCAAGTACAGGTTTTCCTTTGGAAAGTGTCATACGGAAATCCAGACTCCATGCCTTCCAAACAGCCTTCAGAGTGATCCAGAGGCACGTGCTTGGCTTTCTTCCAGGGATTTTCCTATAGGTGAGCTTGCTCTGGCATTCGGGAACTTGTATAGCATACAAACCTGGGTCTAAATTGTCTGAAGATGTAAACACACGGTGGCAAAATGGTCATTTCAGGGGCCTAAGCCATGGTCACAACCAGCTGTAGTTACTTTGAAGAGCTTTGGCTCTCCATTCCTGGGGAGGGGGGGCGTAGGGGATCCCAGGTTATCTACTGATTTACCTCCACTTACTTCCAAAGAAGGGTGAGACTGGGAACATTTAGTGCAAGGTCTGAAGCAGTTGGGTCTTGGGATGTCTCATCACTGCCTCTAAATAGCAATACTCCCCTGGCTCTCCAAGATTTAACACCCTCATCTTCTTACTGCAGAAAATAAGCTCTTTGCTCGAGAAGCGAGGGCTTTTATCTAGATTAGGGCTGAGAAGACTAAGCAGGGAAGAGGACTGCTACCATCTGGCACTTGGATGAGCTTTGTCTATTCTTTGCTGAATCTTTCTGTGGCTTTGGGTTAATTTGTGCTCGTTATGTTGAAAAAGAATAAAAAATAAATCTCTGATTGTCCCAGGGCAAGAGTTTCTCAGCATTCCAGCTGCTCTTGCCCCTCTGGTAATAATAGCAGAGGCTCTGAGTAGCAACCAGAAGGGCTGTGAAGTGATCTCTGTTATTGTTGTACTGATGATGGAGAGCCCTAAACACGTCACTCTGGCCATGGCAGCCTGTTGGCCCTGCAGAGGAGCTGAGGAGCTCCCACACCAGGCAAGGGTTTGAGGCTGAGCGCTGTGCTGAGCCCCTGAGAAGGCAGGAGGAAGCTCTGATCCATCTGTGGTTGATTTCTGAGAGAGTTTTCAATGTTAATTTTGCTAAGTGATGGTGCCTATTGCTTTTAATCGCTCTGAGATTAAGTCCAGTGGCTGCATTTGAAAATGTTGTTCTTCTAATCCTGTGGTACTTTCATGTCTGCTCTCCTCTTCCATGTGGCACCGTGAGGTGCTCAGCAATGCCACGGAGGGAGCCCTGCAGTAAAGGGAAAGCAGATCCACACTTCTCCGCACCGTTTCTAATTTTTCCCCAGATTTTAGTTCTAAATCTTGGGTCGTGGCTCATCTGCACAGCTGTCTTTTCTCTCTGAAGTGCCCTAAACTTTTGATGCTCCCCCTACAAAGAGCAGAGGGCTGCCCAATGGCACCCTCCTCCTCCAGCCCCATTTCTTTTTTCCTTAAGAAAGCTGTGCTTTCTTTCTGTTTACCTTCACCAAACGGTTTGTGCTGTTATTTTTCTTGGTGTACCTCTGCTTGTCATGATAAGAAAAATAATCCTGTTTGTGCTGTTGAAAAAAAATGAAGAAAACTGGGAGGAGTGGACCTTGGCTTTTGCAGGGCTGGGTATCACCTGCAGGGTGAAGCCTGTGAGTTGTGCTGCCCTGGCTGTTTCTTTTCCATTCCTGCCCTTCTGCATCCCCCCACAGTTGTTTTGTATTTAACATCTTCCTTTTATGAACACATTTCCATCTGGGCTGGATTATTAAACATTCCAAGGAATGTTTTAAGCTGCATCTCCCCTCCCCCTCTTCCTGGGAAGCAAATATTTTATGCAAAAGACTTCACCAAGTCCTCCTACAGTGCTGGGTAATTAATTGCCTCACAGTGAGTGGGGCTGTTGGACATGGACAAGCCCACGAGCTGGAGCTGAGCAAGTTCCAGTGGCTGAGCACCTGAGCCTGGGGTTTTCTGCCAAGTTGTAAAAGGGAAAATCCTCAGCTCCATCAACTCTTCTGACCCTTCGGGGGTGACCAGAGGAAAAAGGGGAACATTCAGCAGCAAGGTTAAAATCTGATCCGTACCCACTGCTGTGCTGCTGGGGGGTCTTGGGCAGCTTGGCCGGGAATTAATGCTGCTTACCTGGGGATGTGCTCGGGGACCGGACCAGGGCAGCGTCAGGATTTTAATGCCCGAATAAATCCTGGAGATATAATCTAAAACCAGGCTTGGTTTCCCAAAGCCCTCGGCTGCTCTGCTCGCCCGCTGCGCTGGAGGGGGTGGGGAGCTGCATCCCCACCTCCACAGGGATTGCTCGGCAAATTCCCTGTTCAGCACGGGGGGGTTCCCTGCCAGGGGAGTGCCGAGTGAGCACGTCACTCTGGAGCAGGTCAGCCTGACTTGCACTGCCACGTTTTGCTGAAATGACCACAAAATGTTATTTCAGTGGAACGAAATTGAATCTGGCTGCTGGTGGGTTTTATGATGGGAGTTCTTTTTCTTTTATTGCCTATTTTATCCCATGGATGGGGATTCCCAGCAAGGTCTACCCCACATGGCCAGGCAGGCACCTTGTCAGGTCAGCTTGGAAAGAGGCATCATCCCGGGTTCATCCCTGGAGCCCAGCCAGGTCAAGATCCTCCCCAGGAGAGGACGAAGACAGGAGTAAATTAAAAGCTCATGCATTATTAAAGAGAAACACGGTGTAACAGGGATGCCAGCTGCCTTGCCTCCAGTCACTTCATCACAGTAAACTGGTAAGAAAATGAGTGTTTCCAAAATCAGAACATTTTCCTTGCACAAGTGAATGACAACTTGGATTTATAATTATTATTTTTGAAATACCAACATTTTTTTTACTCTGGATTGGAAAGAAATCTGTGGTGTAAGCCCCTCCGAGGACAGTAAGTCTTGAATTTAGGTCAGTTTTACTCCATGCTTAAGATATTTGAACTGCAAACACAAATTACTTCACTTATTCCTTCTCAAAAGAAGAATCTTTTCAGGTTTGGGACTAGAGAAGATGCCTGAGTTTCATCACAGCATCACTTTTGACTTTAGGAAGGTCCAGATCTTGGTGCAGCCCATGCTTGGGAGTCTTGCTCTTGCTTGGAAAAACACCCCATGCTACTCTGTCCTCTAAATAGAATATAATTCTTTTCAGCTTTAACAAAGTTAAAATGAGGAGGGTAAAACAATTTTGCAATTAAACTCAGACTAGGCTGTTGTGCTGTGCACGGTGGAGTTTGCCTCTCAGAACTGAGAGTTTAAGCCTAAATTTTGTGCTCTTTTGAATGCCCTGAATTCCTTTGCCCTAGATAAAGCCCACGATGACAGCACAGCTCACCAAGGACCCATCCAGTCAATGAACATCAGCCATCCAAAAAGGAGATGAAATGATGAGGATTTATTTGTTGCCCTCCCCTCTGCATTTATTTCCTTTTCAGGCTCCACTGGGCAGCAGGTAACAGAGCCTAGAAATTATTATTGATTATTTTAAACCTGGAGAGCTGCAAATTTCTAGCCTGCTGGAAATGCAACACTCAGGTGCCGAGGCTGATGGCAAACCCAGGCTGTAAACTTGCTTTTCCCTGACCCTTACCAGCAAACGTGCCCAACCCCTGCACCAGGCAAAAGGAAAAGACTCCAAACAAGGGGGTTTAAGCAGCTTTACACAAATAGGATTTGCATCAGTTTGTTTCTGATAAACAACCCCCTGAGTTCAGCTCCTCCTACTCAGCCTGAATAGCTGTGGACAGAGGTTATTTTGTTCCTTCTCTGAACAAAAGGCACTGTGAGCTTGGCTGGCAGTTTACTGTGAACATTGGTAAAGGTACCTGGGCTGGCATCGCTCTTCCCGTGGCGCTGAGATTTGGTGGGGCTGAGGCTGCCAAATAGCAGCAACTTGATGTCAGGTGCTGAACTTGTGGTTCTGGAGCAGTGGATGGAGCCAGGGAGCGGGATGGAGGAACCTGGGGCACCCGGGGCTGGGGTGTTGGTGCTTGTGATATGTGAAACCTTTCACCTTTTGAACCCACCTTCAAACTAGGAATGGGCAGTAATGGTTGGGAAGGCAGTGCCCACTGTGTGAAAAGGGCCAGCGAGCTTGCCCTGTGTCCTTGCCTTGTGTCCTCAGGGCCCCACCTTGTCCCCAGAAGCCACCTCAGCCTGGTGCTCACAGAGGCACATCCATCACCCCAGGGTAGCTCCACCAAACAGGTATTAATCTCAAGGAGAAACCAGAGAGCAGGTAGCCCAGGTGCTTATTCCAGTGACACTGGCATGTGTAAAATGGACTTGAGAAACTCCCAGAATGACTGATGACCCCTCATCCCAAAGCCCCATGCACTTGGAGCTGGGCTGTGGCAGGGATGGATGGGGTAAGCCCCTCAAAACATTCAACTTCACGTCACAGCTGGATGCTGGGAAACGTTTGGAAACCATCAGGAGCATGAGTCAAACTGACTCGTGGCTCCTGGGCTCTGACCAGGCACTGCGCTGGCTTCTTCCCTGCCACAGAAATGGTGTGGAGGGGGTGGCTCCTCCAGGAGGTCTGGGACCTAGCAAAGCACTCCCCAGAAAGGGGCTGGTCCACGTGGAATTTCCCCTTTCTTGGTGATTCACCTGCAACAGCCCTTTGCTCCCCAGCTCCATCGCTGCTAGAGCTCTGCTGGGGCTGGATTAGCCCCTCTAGCACTGCTGGGTGTTCACAGCCCACCACGGGTCGGGTACCAGAGCCTGGGAGAGGATGCAACTCTCCAGCACAGAGTTATCTTCAGGAAAAATTCAAGTGAACCATCCCAGAGTTTTGACTCTCAAACCCACATTTGAATTGGCCATTTCCCAACAACACAAAAGGTTCATTCTCCCTAAAAATCCTCACTGATCTCTTTTACTGCTAAAGCATCTCAGGGCAAGAATTCTCCCTGCAGACCAAAGCGCAGAAAATTGTCCAAGCCTTTGTCATCCTGCTGGAGGGAAAGCAAAGGGGAGTTTTTAAGATGACTCCAGAAAAAAAATATTTGGCAGCTTTAGCCTCTTGCTAAACAACTTTTGGACGGTGTGTAAACAGTCTTCTAG
Organism: Chloroceryle aenea; assembly: GCA_013399075.1. NCBI lineage: Eukaryota > Metazoa > Chordata > Aves > Coraciiformes > Cerylidae > Chloroceryle > Chloroceryle aenea. Next base: position 36,494 of record VWZY01000498.1, read on the forward strand.
TTTTATAAACACGGCATCCAGATTGTTGAGGGGAAAAAAAACTGAAGCCATCACGTGAAGGAAGATTGATTGCTTCCGGCAGCATAAGTATTTTTATATTTGCTCAGGGTTAAGGGTTTGAGTTTGGACATATTTTGCATGGGAAATCTGGGAGGAGAGAGAGAGGTGGAACTGGTGGGGGAAAGCACCTGAACTTGGGAAAAACAAGAGATTCTAGAAGCACCTCTTGACAGCAATCCCCACGCACATTTGATACGCAATGTGGGAGGGGAGTGGGTTCTACACAAGATCATTTTCCTTTCCCCTTAAGAACATCCCTGGGTAGATGTACCGTTTCTCATCCTTATATTGCCCCATTTATCCTGGAGTTTAGTTCATCTGCAATTACATCTCACAGCGTTTCACAAGGCCCTTCAGCCCTGTCTGTCTGTGCCTTGCCAAAGCTGAATTGAATCAAACTTAGGGTATGGGGAGCCTTTTACTCATTTCAAATCATATTCTTCTATTTGCCCTTCTTCCCCAGAGCCTGCCTGCTCTCCTCTTGCTGGATTTGGTGGTGTCTTACACTAAGGCTGCTTTGTTTTGGCTTGGTTTTATGTTGGGTTTTGTTTTGGTTTTTTGTTTTGTTTTTTTTTAAGAGACAAAAATCACATTAGCTCTGGGATTTCTGTAAATGCCATCTTGAAAGTAACATTTCTGACGGTCAGCTTAGCCCTCTGCACATGGTGAGGAACGCTCACCCGGGTCTGATGCTGACATTTCAAATGAATCCTGATCATTCCATCCCTGTCAAGAAAAATCAGCCCCTCCTGCGCTGCCCCCCAAAGCAAGAGAGCGTGATGAGAAGTGGAGCTTGGACCAACTCAGTCTCTGGTTTGAACTCCTTGAGGAGGAGTCCTCCCTGGGGGGGAGCAGATGTAGCTGGGATGGGGGGTGCTCCAAGTGCTTGCAACTGCTGTGGCTTTGTCCAGTGCCGCCAAGATCTGAGTTATGGAAAAGATTTTGGGGGTAATGAGGTGGTTACATGCTGGGGGGGTGCTCTGACAAGCAAAATGAACTGCTGCCCTTGATTTTGGGGATGTTTCTTAGAAAAAATGGTGTCTGTGGGGTTTAGACCAAGAGCTGAGCTGCCAAGAACCCCCCAAGTCCTGTCAGGTGAGGAAGAACTCATAAACTCCAAGGTTTCATGTGGTTGGGTCTTGAATGCAGGACTGATGGTGGGGATGTCTCGCCAAACACCCATTTATGGAGATCTACAAGTGTTTTGAGCAACAACCCTCTTTTGGCTACCTCACAGCTGTTGGGCTGCTCTTGTCCAGAGTGGATTTTCCAGTTTAGGATGGGAATCCTGGGCAAAACTTGTCATCAGGAAGGAGTTTTCTCCCTCAGGCAAGCTGTGACATTCATCTCCCCCATCTAAGCCTGGGAGTCCAGGAACAGGGGGGTTGGCTGCAGCACTTTGCAGAGCACATCGCAGAGGACAACATAAGTGGGCTGGCAAGAGAGAAGTGTAACTAGATTGTAACCTTCCAGTAAATCCAGTCAGTCCTTCCGGGAAGCTGTCTGTGACTAATCTGAAAGCAAATGTACATGTGTGCACGTGTGCAAAGCAGTGTGGTGGTGGTGGTGGGTACCCACCGCTGGGATGTCAGGGAGCTGAGGGTGACTCTCTCTGTTTTCAGGTCTTTCATGTTGGATCTCCTGCAGGTCAGCTTATTCCTTCTGCATAATGCATTGAAAAGCTTTAGTTTCTTTTTGATGTAGAAGTGAGAACATTCTTAAATCTGAGTTTTGTGGGAGAGGAGAAACTGTTTTCTTGCAGGGTCTCACAATCTGAAGTGATTTGCTTTTAAAGCAGTGGACTTTCCTAAGGCACCCTTAACATCAGATATCCCAGAGTATGAACAGAGGGAAAAAACCAAACTCCCTTAGACAAACATCTCCTGACTTGCAGTTTGCACACATCTGCACTGATCCCAAAATGCATATTGGCTGGGGATCTGCTAATGAGTTTAGCAGAGTATTTCACTGTCAGAGAGCTGCAGAATAAGCTCCAGCCTACAGAGAGCTGTGGGGCAGACCCTGCCCCTCAGTCAGGTTTTTGGTGCTGGGTGGGCTTGGTTTGAGTTGAAAGTTGTGTGTGTTGAGGGAAGCTGAGTGTTGCCGTGAGGTTGGGTCTGTAGCTGGATGAGACCCTTCTGAGAGCATAGAAGTGAATAATGCTCTGGGATGGTGCATTACGGGGGGATCTGTGTGTCCTGTACTATTGAGTGCTGAGCCTGGAGGTTACTCTCACGCTGCCTTGAGTGGCCATGGTGCCTTTGCCTCTGCTCATAGCATGGGCAAACCCGGCCCCTCTGACTTGGCAGCACTTGGTGTTAGCTTTGCACTGGTGTAACAGGAGCACACACCACACTCTTGTCTGCTTGCTTTTTTTGCTGGCTTTGTCCTGTGTGCTATAAATAGCCCTGAGGAGGAGCAGTTGTCAAAGTCTCTGCCCCGCTGTCAGAGGTGTCACAAGTGCAAAGGTTGGGGTTTGTTTATTTATTCAAGGCCATGGTTGCTGTGCAAAACCACCCCCTAGGTCAGGATGTGGCTCTGCCCGGCTGAGCTCCCTTTGGCTGAGCTCCCCTCTCCTCCATGGCAGCGGGTGGGGAAGGGAGGGGGTTTGTAGCCTTAGTCCACGTGGAAGCGTATGGCCTGTTCCACTGGGATCCCCAGGGGACAGGTGTAGTGGTCTCCCACGAATAGGAAATGGCCCACTGGGTGGCCCTGAAAGAGGTGCAGAGATGTCCATGTCTTAGTAGCATGGCCAGTCCTGCAGCCTGTGCTGACAAAGCTGCCCCACCTCATGGGGGTTGTCACAAACAGCCTTTAGTAAAGCAGGGGAAGTTCAGCAGCAGGCTGGATTTAGCTCTCCCTGTGCCATAACCAAGACATTTAGCCTGATACCATCGCAGGAGACCAATTCTAAACTCCTGAAAGTGCTAAGTTTTCTCCAGTGGCTTCTCTCTTCAGACCAGGGTGTACATCCCAGTGCTGCATGGATGAGCCATTCCCACTGGTGGTTCTCGGTGTGAGCAAGGATGCTGCAAACTGGCCTTGTGTTGCTTCTGCAGCCAGAGGGTCTTGAGTGAGCTCAGGAGCACATTGCTGGGTGCATTTGCTCAGCCAGCTTGGAGTGAGCATCCTCCTCCCAGTCCAGCTGGGATGGTCATGTCCAAATTCTTCTTCCTGCAGGACAAGCATCTGCATTGCAAACCACCACCAGAGCTGGTATGGACCAGTATGGAGATCGTAACAAGCACAGGAAAAACGCTTCCCACTCCTGGCAGAGACAAGACTTCATGGAACCTTTGGAGTCTCAGATGTCAGCTGGATGGGCCGAGACAACTGGACAGGCTGCAGGTAACTGGTCCCTGGGCTGGCAAGAACTTGTCTCTTGGCAGAAGGGAGGTGTGTGCTTTTTTCCTTTATCCTGGATAAGATGCTCCATTTGTACAGCAATGTCTCTATGGAAGAGGCCTCGTGGCCTCAAATTCTGCAGGCGTGAGGGGAGGATCCCAGCCCTGGCAAGGGTTTCTCTTTCTTCTTCTTTTCCATTATTTAATATTGTTGTTGGAGAGATGAACTGACCTGAACTTGCCGGCTTCTTGCTGTACAACAGCCTTACAGATGTGTGTGGAGAACAGGCTCCAAGGTGAAACTCAGGGACAGGCAGAGGGTTGTAGGGCTGGGAGCACCTCGCCTGCCAGCTCCTGTTCAGCAGCGAGGTTGAGCGTATTGAGAGGACTGAGCATGCAGCTGCTGCTCAGGAAAGTACTGAGGATGCTCAGTTAATCTGGGTGGGAACACAACCGTATGCAGAATGAATGCATGAGGTGAGCAGTCCCATTCCCATGGGCTCGAGGGCACACTATCAGGCTCCAAGTCTCCAATGATGCTCCTTCAACTGGATTTTCAGACACGGGCCCCATGCAGCACCTTGCAGGGTCACAGCAGCACAGTGTTTATCAGCCTGCTGATAGCATGAAGAGGTCTGATCCTTTCGAAGGGAGGAGGCTGTACCTAGAATGGATCTGCAGGGGCAAATGCCAAGGGGGAGGTTGGGCATTGCTTATGCTGCCTCCTGTTGACATTGGCAAATTGGCCACCTCTCCCTGACTTCTCGAGGGAGATTTGCTGCCAGGTGAGGCCTCTGTTTAATACAAACTTGTGGTTTCTGCAAAGCATGTGGCTGGATGATTCTTGTGGCTAAAGCAGTGAAATGTAGGTTTTAGCTTGTGACAGTGGTCATAAGATGTCTTCCTGGTGAAGACATCAGCGTTTGGTCCTGTTTTGGATCCTGTGCAGCATAGCTCAGTAAACCAGAGCCAAACCCTAACGAAGACAGTGGCATTTTGTGCTGTTCTCATGGTCCTTGTATAAAATGCATGACATCAGTCAGCTTTTAGAGTTTTAGGAGCTTATTTCTCATGGGAATTTCTCGAGCAATCTGTCTCCAGCAGCAGGTGAGAGGTCCCTGTCTGGAAGAGTTGTTCCTCACGATCTTTATCCAAGAGCTTTAATCCGTACCCTAAGCCTTGCCAGTGGAGCACCTGGAAGATGAGGAGTGAGTGAAAACTGGACGGGGAGCTGCTGAAAGGGGCAGCGTGTGCAAGGAGCGGTTGCAAGCTCTGGATGGGGTGGGTGCGGGGACTTTGGCTGGGGCAGGAGATGGCAGAGCACAAGTGGTGACTTCCAGCTGGGCACAGCGCGGCTGCTGGCAGGGATGAAGATGAAGGAGGAAACCAGAAGGTGCAGGAACAGCCGCCCTTGGTTTGTGCGGCACCGCAGCCAGGCTCGGAGCTGGGGGGCC
>VWZY01000498.1:48298-113100 GCA_013399075.1 Chloroceryle aenea
AGCACCAGGCCCCGCACGGTGCAAGTTGGGTACCCCAGCTTGTGTCGCGGTGGGGTGGCTTTGGGATTAGCACTTGTTTCCTCTGGGTTGGGCTGCTGACGAAACCACCAGCTCTCCCCACAATTATTTTTAACCCTTAGGCTGATGGAGGCCTTGACAGCAAATGACTGTGCCTGGCAGTGGTGGGGTGTTTTCTGCCCCATATGGGGTCTCTGGTCTCCTTGCTGTGCTCCCCAACCCTGCCCTGCTGCGAGCTACTCTCTTGGAGCATTCTTTCCCCACTTGCTTCCAATCCCAGCTCCTTCTGTTCTTTCTTCCCTTGTGGAATTTGCAGGTGGATGCATCTTGGTGATGCCAAGCAGCCTGCTTTTAATTAAGCCCCTGGAAGGTGGCTGCTGCTGCTCCTCCTGAGGAAAATGTGTCTTTGGGGGATGGTGAGATGCTGGGAGGGAGGGGATTGTCAGGCAGCGCCAGGAAGGGCAGAGGCTGTACATGCTCAGCAGCGTGGGCTCAGTCCCTGGGGCCTCCCTGTGCGGCAGCGATGCTCAACCTGCTGCTGGTGTGGAGCAGAGCAGGTTTGCTCTTCTGTCAGGGATGTCCCCCCTGGGACTGGGGAATCACGTGCATAAGAAATCAGTGTTGCTAGTGAATGCATTAATGCAGCGCATGCAAGGCAGGTCCCACTTGCTGCAGGGATGTTAGTGAGAGAGCCTGAGCATGGGAGAGGTTTGTGTTCATACATCTTGCAACTGAGGAGCACATCCTGGATGTGCTCCCTCCATGGCCAGCTTTCTGAGGGTCCCCAGCTCAGCCTTTCTGGAAGTGCTGCTGGCTCCGAGGGCTGTGTGCCGCAAGAGGTGGTGGCTCCCATGGGTGCCGTGTCTCGGGATCCAGGAGGTGATGCAGCACAGTGCTGCTTCATCTGAAAGAGGCAGAGATGAAACCACTGGGGCAGATCTTCATTTCCTTCCTCTGGAAGGGCTGGGCTTGGTTAGGCTGGGCTGGGGCAGTGGGCAGCCGGCTGCTCCTGAACAGAGGAGGTTGTGCCTGTGCCCCGTCTGGAGCATCTCCAAGCTGGGAGAGGTTAATGGTTGCAGTTGGCAAGCCAGCCCCTATTCAGCACTTTATCTGTTTATATAATAGCAAGAATGTGTCTTTCTTTTTTACCCCGAGGCTGCTGCTGCTTTCACATCTGATGTGCCCTCAGACAGCCTGGCATGCACCTTTTTTTTTTTTTCCTTTTTCTTTTTTATCTTCCTTCAAACTGTAAACCCCCTGTGTCTGAGGATGTCTTGTCTCTCTTGCCAGTGCGTGGGTGTGATGGCTGCACGGGGAGAGACCTCCCTGCAGATCCTGATGCTGTCCCTGCCTGTGCAGGGGCTCTCTAGGGATGGGGATATGGGGCCATGCCCTTGTAGTTCAGTATATGGAATCTTCTTGATAGTTTTAGATCAAAAATAATATTCCATGTGTTGGGGGAGTTGGTGACTGTGGCCTCCTCTTAGGTAAGGGAGATGGTTACATGTTGATAGTAATGTCATTCTTGTACTAAGAGATAAAGGAATTTTCTTTATCATTTACCTTGGATTTTTTTAGCATTTAACTTCTGCAGGTCCTGTCCAAAAGCCTAATGTGATTTAATGCCTAATTCCCTTTCTTTTGTGTACCTCAGCCTCTTTCTCCTCCAGATTTTGGAGAAAAAAACAGTGACTGGTAAATTCAATCTTGCCTCTAAAAGCAAAAGCAAATTGTCCTTTCCATTCTTCCCCAAGTGGAAGGTTTTAGCTCCAATTACTCCTGGCTCTGACCTTGCCCCTTTGCGAGCAGGAGCTGCTTCAAGCTTTCTGGTTTGCTCAGATCTTTTCAGGACTCTTGAACTTTCAGACTTCCTGCCTTTCAAAGTCAGCGACGCTCTCTTTGTGCGGGGTTTGAGCGCACAGCATCGCCAGCTCGAGGAGAGCCTCGGACATGCACCAGAGGAGTGCATCCTTGTTGGCCCATGGAGGGTTTCCCTGAGGTCTGCAGTGGATTGGGCTGCTGCTTTCAGTCCTTTAATGTCCTCTTTGCCTTCGGGGTTGGTTTCTGGGAAATAGCAGCATTTCCAGGGCTGCTTTGCTGCAAATCTGCTCCTGCTTCCCACTGGTGCTGCTCTGCCTGCCCATCCCCGCGAGGTTTTGCAACCTCTGTGGGTGTGCTGACGGAGGGCAGGGGATTGCATTCTTGTGTTGCACAAGAGGTTAGATCTGAGGCACTGTCCCTAAACTTCTAATAATAATTGAGTTGAAATGAACGTGAATTACTTAAAGGAGAGCTCGACCAACCCAGCCTCACTCTGAGCAGGACCCTCGAGTACAGGGGATGGGTGTGCACTTTTCTTTGGAGGATGGAGACATGTGCACCATTTTTTTCAGCTCCTTGCTCTACGTTTAGCTGCAGAAAATGCAAAACCAATGTTAACTGGGAAAGCAACAGATGCCAGGTTAGAAAAGGTGAGCTACCAGCATGGGCCGTAACCTGCAGAGCTGCTCGGCCAAGCTGGGGACAAGCACTGGCCCCTGTCTTCACCCAGCTGGGCTAATGCTGTGCCACCCACTGGGGCTGGGACCTCCGATTACTCCGGGGGTGAAGCACCATTCTGTAAACCTCAGCATGCAAAGCACACCAAGGCCAGTGAGTGTCCTTTCCTCCCACTCTGAAGCATTATAAGCTTGAAAAACATGATACTGAAAAACAATAACACCTTTAAATAGTTCTCATATCTTCATCTCTCATGGGCAGAAATCTTGGGGCAAAAGCAGAGGTTCCTCATGTTCACATGGCCAAAGGACACAGGGGTTTAAGCAAATCTGTGCCCAGGAGCCCCCTGTCCTGTTGCTGGTACCATGCTGGGAAACACTGCCAGAGCTGACCCTTCCCCTCTGGGGGTGCTTAAATTGGGCCTGCTGGGGGCATGGCTGGGAGCTGGCGAGCAATTAATTACTGTCTTGTTCTGCAGAGCTGTTCCTTCACCCCCACACTCCCCAAGGCCAGGCAGCTCTTTTTGGCACAATGATTAAATCCCAGCAGGAGAAAGCAAAATCTGCTGAGGAAGGAGAGCAGACGTGCCCTCAGCCTTTTGCAGTCTATAGTGGGAAGTGGTTATTTTAGCTGGAGGTGTGTTGAAGGTTTTTGATCCTTCTCCTCCCTCCCTATTCCCACCCTGCCTGCAGAACCAGTCCCACAGAGGATGGTGTTTGTGGTGGAGACTGGTACCATCTCTTTATCCATGGTTTGGGGCAACCCAGCCTCTAGTGGGAACTGGAAAGTAGGAGGTTGGGGGAGTCCTATGAGATGAAAAATGTGAGGGTGAGAGCCTCAGGTTGGACCTGAGGGGTCAAACCCCAAAAGGTAAAAGAGCACAACTCCTGTGTGCAAGGGATGAGTTGTACCCACCACGGCATCTGCCGTGGGTTTTGCTTACGGTGAATAAGCCCCAGGCCCTGGTCCATCCCAATCTCACCAAATCAAGTTAGTGAGGCACAGATCTCTGCAGAAGCAGGACTCAAACCTGTACAAACATCCTTGATGGTCCCTTCTCTGAAGGTCCCTATCGACCCAGGGTGGCACACGGCCAGAGCTAGCAAAGCTTTGGTTCATTCTGGCGTTCCTTTGTGTATTTCCATGTATGCCAGCTATCTGGAAACACTTCTCCCTACTCCAGGACTGGAAGAAAAAGGGATCTGGGAGAAATCTCACTCCCAATGGCCGCTTTAGGCTTCCTGGGTGAAGGAAGAAAGTGTGAAGCAATTTGGGATGCGAGTTTGAATGACCCACATCCATGGCAGCCACTGCAGCCAAAATCAGCAAGGAGGGAAATCTCGATTTAAGCAGCCTTTTTTTTTATTTATTTTTTAAAGTAAGGGTGGTGGTTTTTTTTGTCATTCCGTAAGAGGATGTTTTCCTGTTTGGTTGTGAAAAGCTGCTTTTCCTTGGTGTAATCAGATACTTCCTCTGAGCAAGAAGCCTGGTGGATCTGGGGGCGTTTATTTAGGCAGCTGTTTGGCTGGGTGATTAATTTTGTATGTTTTTATTCTGGTGGGAAATGGTGAATTTTGGGTTTACATGATTGATGTATTTTTTTTGTCTTTCTGACTCCAGTTACACAGATGAAAACAGGAGTTTTTATGCAGAAAACCAGTATTTTAATGTTATTTGATCAGTTGAACTCAAAATGTGCTGGGTATGTAGGGCAGACAAAGTAAATGTCTCAAACCATATTTTATATTTAATACTGGTTGATTCCTTAACTAGACCATTAATTGGACATAATGAATTACACCTCTGGGCACTGTAATTAATGATCTTGGTCTCTCAGGTTGCAGTTTTACTTGCAGACTGGCAAACATGCACTTCTCCATCCTATCCCTGATTTGTTCGTGGAGTTGTTGCAGTTGGGTGTTGAGCTGGACTAGGTGAATTGACTGAAATGAAGTTGGGTTTTTTTCTTGTTTTGTTGTTCTTGTGAGTGAGCCAGACTCCTCCAAAAGCTGTGTTTGTCTTCTCTGGTTGGGTTTTCATCAGTGACTTACCTTAAAGCTTTGGCAGCCGGCGTGTCTTGCTTGCCTGGGCTAACCTAAGCTGTTTAGTATTAAAAGCATGACCATCGGTTGGCGTCACCTTAAACTGCTCCTTTGAAATGAGTATTTTAAAAGTAAATGTATTTAATGTTTAAAGCTGTCTTAAATAGCAGTATTAATTGAATTTTCATGTCACTGAATTGAATCCTTGTGCAACCCATTCCTTAATTCTTCCTTAACAAGGTTGGGCATTTACTAATCTCTTTGCTTGAGTCAAACGCCTTTACCATGGGGATTCTTGGAAGAGACTGAGAAATTTGGGAGCAACCCATCCTGTAGCTGCTGTAGTTTGCTTACCCCTGGTTTGGAGGCATCTGCCAAAGTGGATCCTCAGAGGAGCATCCAATTCCCTGATGCCAAACAGGAAAGTTACTATGAAAGCTTTGAAGCAAGATTTCCCAGCTTCTTTCCTCTGAGCCAAGTACCAAATCCAGCCAAGATCCCAACCCAGAACAGCTCTACATAAGGGTTAAAAAAATCTTTTGCTGGAAATCAAACCACCCAGACATGGGCTAAAACGTGGGAAAGACATAATTTCTCCCCTTAACTCTCCAAAAGCTGCTGACTTTCCTTTAATGATATATTCCTGTAAGACAGGGGCAAGGTTCTCAGTTCCCTGTGGTGTAAATCGCAGCACTGATTGAGTCTTGGGGTGGGAAGATGGGAAGCTTTTTGAAGCATCCTGCAAAAAGTGGAGTTAATTCGCCCCAGCTGATGGTCTCACCCATTACCTTCCCAATCAGCATCCCATTTTTCTGAGTGTGTTTGGAGAGGAAACTCTCATCTCGGCAATCCCCTGCCTCGGGCTGCCTGGCAGCCTCTCATCCAGCAGACAAAGATCAATATATTATTATGTGTGCCATTACCAACCTGTCAGGCTGTACAGTGGGAATTGCTGCCCGCCTGGCGAGCGGGCTGCGATTTATAGAGCCAGGCTGAGCAGTGGGCTGTGCTTGATAGCTTGGGAGAGGAATGAAGAGCATTCAGCTTGGCCCCGCTGATCTCAGCTATGGAGCTGTGCCTGCTGCCTGTCTCCTGCTCTCACCATCTCCGAGCACGAGGCTGCACTTTGCATCCTCTCTTCACACCAGAAGTGTAGCTCTTCACCATATACCTAAGTGCCCTAAAAAACACCGAGCAGCTCCAGTGTGTGTGATGCAAACAGGCTCTTCCCATCTCTTGTGGTGAGACTGGGATGTCTGCGTTACGAAGGGCTTGGGAAAGACCCTGACCACAGTGAGCACCTGATGGGTGCAGGTGAAAGCTGTTGTTTGTGTGGAACACTCCGTGGCTGGTGGTGTTTGGCAGAGTGGTGGAGACACAGCCGATGCTGCTGGGGACTCGGTGTTTGGTAAATTCCTTCACGTCTCAGTTCTCCTGTGTGTGAAGCAGGAGTGTTGCTCTGGAACCACATCCACTGGGGTGTGCGGGGACTCGTGTTAGGAAAAGCTCCTCTTCCCTGGGTCTTGCTAGTGCCAGCACGCCTGAAGTATTCATCTGAGTTATTTCACTGATTTGGCTTAAAGTAGAGGAAAAAAAAAGGTGTCTTTGAACTGTATGTGCACAACATCTGCTTTCTGACATCTCCTTTTTAGTGTAGAAATCCAGTCCTTTCCATGGGTGGATGCCAGGAGAGGCAGGAGGGTGTCAGGAGCTCTGCGAGCTCCCAGGGCTCCACGTTGACAGAGCTTTTAGGATGCACGTGTCCCTGTGAACCTCCTGGGTGCATTGTGACCAACATCTGTGCAGCATCCAGCACAGCAGGGCCCTGCTCCCACGTGGGGACCGGCTGCTGCAACTGTACCACAAGTTGACTTCCCAGTACACGGCACTGGTCATTAAGAGGACAGGCCAAACTGCAAAAAAGAACTGGCATGGGTGCTCTTCCTGACCTTCTGCATGGACAGCTTGGGGCTGGTTGGTCTTCCCTCTGTTTTCCTTCCCCCCTGTTGCTGTCCAGAGAAGGAGGGTGGAGAACTTGGCACGGTGTGGAGCAGCGGGGTCAGCCCGTCTGCACCAGCACAGGGTTTGGCTCCAGGGAACTGCTCCATCCCTGCTCAGACAGATGTAAAACAGCTCTCTGATGAGATTAACTCTGAAACGTGGTAAGAAATCTCTTCTTGGGGTGCTTTCATCTGCTGCCCATCAGCTGCTGCTCTCCACCAACACAAAGAAAATTAATAAGCTAAACTCCTCTCCTGCAAGCTATTTAAAAAAAATAAACCAAACCAAAACAATCTCTTTTAGTGTTGCCATGTCATGTAAATCAGCCGTATTTTCTAAAAGGACTCGCATTTGCTTATGTGCCCTCCCTTCGGAGGAGACAGTGCCAAAACCTGAAATTATCCCAAAGGCAGGAATCAAGTGCCATTCCTGCAGGTTTAGGTCACTTCACAGCGCTGCCTCCACTGATTGCAGAAGGATGAGAATGACATTTTGCTGCTGAGCATCACATGCTAAGTCTTGGTGGGACCAGCACCGACCAAGCTCCATCTCTGGTTCACGACCTGGTGGGATGCTGCAGGGCTGATGTGCACTCGGCTGCTATGTGCCGCCAATTCCATGGAATATGTTGCACAAAACCGTAGAAGGAGTTGGGGAAAGGAAAAGTTGGTTTTGTGATTGGGTTCTGGAGTAGGACCTGGGGGTTATGAGCTTCTGGGGGTGTGTGTGTGTGCAATGCATGCTTGGAGACGTGCTTTCTTTTGGCCTGACCCAGCTTGCACTGTTAGAGCAGCCAGATGTGGCACAGACACAGGGATGTGGCAGGAGGAAGCAGCAGATTGCAGCCAGGACTGTGGTGCACGGGGAGAGATGTGACTTCACTGCCCAGTGCTGGTGGGATGTGCTCAGCCCTGAGCAGAGGTCAGGAGAAAGCTGTTGGCGAACCAAAAGGGGCTGGGGTTGTAGCTGAGATCAGCTTGGCCAAGCCCTTGGGTTTGTGAGGGCTGAGTTCTAATAGAAGATCAAAGGGCAGTGAGCAGACTCCCTCATGGCTCCCCTCTTGCAGCAGCTGAGCATCTCATGGTCTTTGCCTTCATCAGCCCTCCAAAACCCACGTAATGGAGGGAACCTCTGTCCTACTCACCTTGCAGAGGGACTGGAGGGGCAGAAAAGCTGGTAAAGGGGAAGGGATGCGTCCGCTGGAGCAGAGAATGTCCCCAGAATGGGGACAGCGGTGTCTGGAGGTGGCAGAACCATGAGGAAGGCTCGAGGCAGCTGCTTCTTATCTCTTTCTGCACAGGCACGTCGTGGAAGATAAAGTTAAAAAGGAAAGCAATAACACATACCGAGTCTGCTTGTCAGCCTGCCAGCCCTCAGAAATAGGTTTTTCCAACCTATTTACTTGTCAGTGGTGATTTTGGATCAGCCTGTGGCATCTTCAGAGAGAAGCAAGGGGTTTTTCTTCTTGTTTAATGTCTTGCAAAAGGCATCTTTCCTTCAGACATGAATTTCTGGCATTTCTTGGGGGGGAAAGAAGGTCTAAGTGTTAGTGTGCTAAATGCCACCGCAGCCTGTTGGGAATGCTGCGGTTTATCCGTATCTTTTAGTGTAAGTCTGTAGGTGTCTGGTTCACCACGGGCCAATTGCTTCTACACTTGGAAACCAATGGCCATTAGTCACGTCTCAGTGCTGTCTTGATATTGAAATCAGCTGTTTCATGGCCAGTTGAGGATTTCAGCCCAAGGTTGTGGATGTCTCAGTGGGACCGTAGCAGGGAAGGGAAAGTTTGTCTCGCCGGTGAATGGGGCTGTGCTATGAGCTCATCCTGGCTTTGCTCTTACTCAGCTCATCATCTTCTTGCATCAGGTTTCAGCAATTATTCAGCCCTGCAGTTGTGTCTGGAGAACAATATTAGGAAGTTGGTCCTGTATTCTGAAGGCTTCTGGGGCTCTTCCTTCTCTGCTGTTAACTTCGGGAGAAACTGGTGGTCAAAAATATTAGTGTTGGCTGTTTTGAAGTTGAAAAATAAATGTTCCTGGCTTCTAGTGCCAGACCTGTGGTGGGACTTTCAAGCCAAAGACCTTGTTCTAGCACCTGTGGAAATATTCTTTGGCCATAGTGTTTCATGGGGTCTAGTTTAGTTTTCCCAGGAAGGCTCAACCACCCGTGGAGAAGGACAAGGGATTAGCAGGATACTCTGTTACCGCTGGCATCTCAGGCCTCTGCTTCTGGCTGGAGATGCTTCCTGGCCTCACATTGTAAGGAAATAGCCCAGGGCATGGAGACAGAGGCTTTTCTTGCTGGGTGCTTTGCTGATGTTCCTCCAAGGTTTGTGTAAGGGGAGGTTTTGGCCGTCCCTGCAGACTACAGAAGCAGAACTCATAGGCAAGTTTCCCAGGCACAAAACCACTCCAGGAATTGACTGCTTGTGGTGAACAAGCAAAACCCAGCAAGCCATGGGGACACCTGCCCAGGAGGCTGGTGTGTGTTGGACCCCACTGGAGTTGGAAGGAGTGTTGGAGGTCGACAGCCAAGTTTGGGGGTGAAGTTCAAAAGGATGCTGGGTATTGCTGGAGGAGGAGAGATCTGCAGTAGGACAATGAAGGAAAAAACCAACAGCATATACCAATAACAACCTGAAGCCACGAGGGCTGGGATGGAGGGACTGATCTGACTTGCTTGTGCTGGATCACAGTGGTGGAGGATGTGGTTCCTCCAGCGTGGTGCCAGAAGATGCTAATGCGTAGCTGACAGCTTGGACCCTGCAGAGCTGGAGGTGACGAGAGCCATCCCATTGGGTGACCTGTGCCTTCGTGCTGGATGTGCAGGCCACAGGTCTTGGGCAACTAGTCAGACATTTGGAGCTGGGATGGCTGCTCTAGGAGAGGAGATGCAGCTGAAGGTTTTATCTAGGGTGCAATTGAAGAAAAAGCCTAGAAGGATGTGCTTGAAATAACGCTTCTGCTTACTGCCCATCCACTTCAAGGAGACCTCAACACTTGAGTCCAGTTCAGAGTGGTCTGGGGGGGCTTTGCCAGGTTAGGACAAGGTGGGTGGAATGCTGGACAGACAATGTGTTAACTGAAAAACTGCTTTGCTTCTCTGTGGATGAAGAGTGCAGAGTGCTAAGATGAAGGACCTGAGGGCTGCCCTGACCAGCTGACATGTTGGATGCTACAAGCCTTCATCCCAGAAGCATCTTGTGGAGGTTTATGTTAGCATCTTCATTGGAAGCATAGGTTCTTCTGTCTGAAAGAAAACCAGAGCCCAAAATCACAGAGCAAAGTACCAGCTGTCCTTTCATCGTTTCATCCCTTGCTCTTGCTTTCCATGAAACCAGCCCCTGGAGCCTGTTGGACACCTCCATCCCTCAGTGGAAACTCCAGCTTTGGCTGGATCCAGACTGGATATCTAAGGGTCAAGTCAGCAGCGCCCGTTTTGTGCAAACAGTGACTCTTTGCTGGTGCAAAGGCTCTACCTTCCTAATGTGGGAACCCATTTGTGTGGAGCTCCGTGTTTGGGAGTTGCAGATTGGCCCCAGATGGAGGAGGAGGAGGCATGGTGCTGGGGACCTCATTCATCGGAGTGCTGTGACCCACAGCTCACTGCTGGCATGCCTTTCTTCTTGTGTCTTGGCCTCTGACCATGCTAAACTTGTGAGAACCAACTGTGCAAGTCCAGGCTGTGCTACCATCGGTGTGAAAATACGGAATAGGAGCTGGCACGGGAATCCCCATCTCTGAACCTTCTGCTTTGTTACTAGGACTCACTGGTGGTCCTTTTGGTCCTCGTCTCAGACCCTGACAGTGGAGGTTGGGTAGAAGCCACCAGTGGAAAGAAACTCCTAATCGTGTTGGGAGAAGCAGAAGCCTGAAGTGCATCAGCCAGAAGTGCAGGAGCTGTGCTGTGACTCAGCAGGGGAAGCATCAGGTTCTCCACGAAGCCTGAGTGAGCTCAAGGCGGGGCTGGTATCACCCACGAGTGTCGGCTGATAGCCCATGGTCATCTGCTGGGCACTGCCCTGGCACAGGTCCCTCGCACGCTGCATTTCCTTCGCAGAAGCTTCCTGGGCAAAGGTATGCTTTCTGTCTAGGTCATCCCGAGTTCATCTGGTGCACGCTGCCAGCATCTTCGCTGGGAAATGAAATCTCAGCGAGAGCAGCTTAATGGTCCTGCTGTCAAACAAAGCAGAAATAGTCTCATTTTTAATGGGAGGAGAGAGGACTTTGACACCTCTTATTTGCTGATCAAGACGTGGCTCTGCCTCTGGGAGCAGGAGGCACTTCCCAGGCCGGTGGGAGGATATGTGCTTGCTCCTCCCTGCTGCCCTCTGGCCTGCTTGGCTTGGGGGTGCAAAGGGCACCTCTTCCCCCTTGCAGAGAACCCAGAGCCTACAAATGGGTCCAGAGGCATGGAGTACAGGAGCAAGACATTATTTTCTGTGTTTATTCATCCCCCCTAATGAAACCTGGGATTAATATCTCTTCTAGTCCAAGTGCAGGGGCTCTCTGGTTACTTGAGGGTTAATCTGTCGCATCCTGGCCAGCCCTTGGGGCTCAGAGGAGAGAGGCCAGCAGCCACCACCCTCAAGCCTTTCTGCAGAGTGATGTGTGGTGAAATGAAGCAGAGGATCTTAACAGCACTTACTGGAAATGTTTTCTGGCGAGTTAGTGTGCTGGCTTTTGCAGGGCAGAGCACTTCTCAGACCAGCCCAGCCAGCCTGCAAATTGCCTTCGTCTCCTGGGACATTGTTGCCTGGTTTTGTGCAGAATGCTCTTCCACTGATCACTTAAGCTGCATTTTGCTCTGGAGAGCTGATGTTCACGGTGTGTCCTGGCTATTGCTTCTGGAGTCCTACCCTGTGCTGCCATGAAGGGACTGGGGCGGAGAGGGCAGTGGAGGAAAGAACTTTTGCTTAGCAAAGTCCTGTATTAAGTGCTCTGCTAATCAAAACCCTTTGGCTTCACTGAGACTTAAACATGTGCTTGTAGTTAATCAGGTATTTAAGTGGTTTTCTGACTTGGCAAGCATGAGATAAGATATCCCGAAGGAGAAGGAGGAGAGCAGAACAGTGGCCTCCCAACTCAAGGTGTTTGCAAATGTGGACGTTAAAGGCAGAAGGCAGTGGAGTGTGAGTCTGGGGATGTGGCATTAACTTGCTCTGACTCAGTTTCTCCAGTTTGGTCTCCTGTTTTGCTCAGCTCTGGTGCTGGCTGCATCCCCCTGTAGCAGAATAAGCCCCACCGGGCTCATTAGGTGGCCTGGGCTGAGCTTGAATTTGTCTCCATGCAGTAGACAGCATTACAGTTACCATGATTATTATGCAAAGCATAGGTTATTCTGGCATACCAGTGTGTTATGGATTGATTTGCCATTGCCTTGAATCCCATTACATGAATCTGCTTTATTAATGGACTCTGCCCATGCTTGAGATTAACTATGATGCTGGATTTGCAAATGAAAGAATTGAAATTCATGGTGTCCATATTAATTACTTGTGTGCTGCTGGCCTTCTTGGCAAGGCGTTAGAAGCTGGGGAAACCTTTATTTTTATTCCATTCCCGTTGCTCTGTCTTAAGTAAGAAAATGAGTTTGGTGCTGTGGGATTTGTTTGTTTTGCTCCATTGCTGGAAGCCTCTTTTAACTGTTGAGAAAGGTACCAAGCATAGAAAGAGGCTTTATGCTTTGTGTATAATAGGTTCTTGTTAACTCAGAATAAATCTTAGTGCAGAAAAGGGGCAGGGAGGTTTTATTTCAATGTTGAGTTCAACCTTCTTTTCTCATCTTGTACTTTGAGCTACAATCTACCTGTATCTTGTTCCCTTTAAGGTTTTACGGTGCAAAATGTCTAATATGTGTCGCTCCTTGTGTGCAATTTGTTCATTTAAATGCTCCTTTTGTAACGTTCACATCATTCCCTGGCAGCCAGTTGAAAGAGTTAATTGAATTTCTCTCTCTAAGATGTCTTAAATTGCATCCCTTCAGTAATCTACTCTGAAAAAGAGCTGTGCTGAGGAGTCATTGAGGCTTATTTTAGTAATGCCTGTATCAATAAGATCTTAGGTTATATTTGAGCACCTATTTGCTTTGAAGGATCCCAAAGCAATTGTCAAAGCATTTGTAGAGCCTTCCACTGCCGAAATTCAGTCCCTTTGAAGTCGAGCTCAGCCCTCATTGAGCAGTAACAATACATCCCTCCATAGCTAATGCAATAATAATCAACCCAGGGCTTGGAAGTGAAGCCAGGTTTTAGATGGCAGTTATTGGATTGCAAGCTCTTGTTGTACGTGCAGGAACGGATTGATTTCTTTGGGGTGCTGGGGGCGTGGTGGATCCAGGAGGCTTCCCGGTGATCCGGTAACATCGTTATCGACGCTGCAGGTTCAGCGTGATGTGCCTGAGAATTTCAGTCGTTGGGGATGATGTGGGAGTGTTCACAGGGCTGGCTGCATGCTCACAGCTTGGCAGAGCTCTGCATCACAACAACCCCCCCGTATCAGGTAGAGGTGGGTAATCCCCATCTCCGTGTTTTGGCAGCGCTGCTAACACGGACCTGATTGATCCCCTGGAATGATCAGGTTTCTTTTTCCATCACTGGATTGCAACAGCTCTCCTGGCTGAGGAGAGGACATTCCGAAAGCAGCATTTTGAATGGGCAGAAGAGCAAAGGTGACTTTTCAGCTGTGATGTGCAATTCCTTCTGTACTTGGCTGGTTTGGGATCTCCTGCTCCTGGGAACAGCTGGCTGTGCTGTGCTCAGAGAGGGCTTTTTCACCCGATGGGCAAGATTGCATCACTGGACATCAGGAGACCTGCGCTGACCTCCTCCTGAAATCTCTCCCAGTGGCAGCTGCTGGAAACAGGAGATGGTGCTCAAGTGGGCCAAGACAATAAATCCTGCTTTCCCAGTAACCAGAGGCTAGTTCAACAGAATTAACACTGGAGCCAGGCAGCTCATGCCGTGTTGTGTTAATCTGTGAAGTGAGGGCAACTTGGAGAAGGTGGCTGGATTGCAGCAGGAAAGAGTGGGAGGGGAGGACTCCAATTCTCTCACTTTTTCTACTGGAAAAGAGGGCAGTCCCCAGGGCAGGCCACGTGAGGCTGCCTTTCCTGCACATCAGCCAAAACTCAGCTCTAGAAAAATCTTCTAGGTTCTGCTGGTGTCCTTCGTGAAGTCCTAGCTGGGCAACCCTGAGGTCATCTGTGGACCATGTGGCCCAGCTGCAGACCATCTGTCCTCCTGTCCATCCATCTGCTGCCATGTGGTGTGTCCCACAGCCAAGTCCTGTTCCATTCATTTACTGGGGTCTCTTCCTTCCACTGACACCGGTTCTCCAAAACTCACAGGACCTCAGACACTTTTGGCCCTTTCCCACAGTTTGAGAGTGGCTGACACACAGAGTTACCTGGGTGAAGGATGGGAAGGTGGAGGGACAGACAGACAGACACCAGGTTGCCTGTTTGATTCATTATTAAGGTTAGGCCATCTGAGCCAAGATTTTTACACTCTCCTAAGTTGTAGCATGTGTGGGGCAGACTCGTCTGTAATTTCAAACAGGGAAAGGTGTGTGACTAGGATTGCTGCTCTTGGACTGGGAACCACTCACTTGCTGTGTGCCCAGACACTGGGGTGGTCTCTAACAGGCAGTGGAAATTAGGAAGATGAGTGACTCCTCCTCACCTGACACTTGTCTTCTCTTTGGAAATCTCTTCCTCTTTCCTGCAAGGATCTCAGTTCTGCCTTTTTTTTGTGCGTGTGTGAGCATGGTAAACACTTGTTATAAAGATGTGTGTGTATTTAGTGCATGTAAGCACAACTTGGTACAATATCTGCATGCACAAATCAAAGTCTTCAGCACCCATAAGGCATCTACTGTCACCTTCCAAGGACAAGAGTTGTCTGAGCTCCCAGTTGCCTCCAACAAAAGAGTGGTGAACCTAAAGCAAAACTGAAAAATATAACTAGCATTGATGGGTGATCAGCTGCAAAACAGATGGGGCTGTTCTGTGGCTGGAAGAGTGGGCAGGAAAGCCATGCAGAGCTCTCTGCTTGCTGTGCTGGAAAACAAAGGTGAGAACAGTACGAGGGGGATTTTCCTGCTCCAGTTGCATAAACATTAAGTGTCTAGGATAAGCTAATTAGAGGGGCTTTTCTTGGAGGATAACTGAGAGAGAGACACATCCAGAGAGTGACTCAGCCCATCTGCCTTAGCAGAGGATGAATCACCATGTTCATACGAACTGACAGCAGAACGAGCTTAGGTGACAAGTCTGAATCCTGCCCTGATGGGAGATGAGATGTGCCCTGTCCCACGAGTCCATTTTCCAACAGATCTCAAGAGACTTTTGCAAGGGAAAATAATTCTTTTTTTTGCAGGTGGGGTGGCCAGGAGAAGAGGTGCTGTTAGGAAGCTGGCAGCACAGTGCAGTCAAAGCCTTCATCCTGGGGGTCAGCCACTGACCTGTGCTGGGGCAGGAGTCCCCGTGCAGCCCCTCCTGCCTTTAACAGTGTAAGGTGCTAGTGACAGAGAAAAAGGAACAATAGATTGAAGTTCCGCTTCTGACCTGTGGTTTGGATATACCAATCAGCATCTGGGTTGCTCCAGCAAATTCTTTTAGCAAGGCACTTGAGGCTGGAAATGGCCAATGCTTGATTAAATTTGTCATATTTCCTTTTAATGCTTCACCACGGAGTTTTTAATGGGAGTTTCAGCAGCAAGGGCTGTGTTTATAACAGTGTGTGTTTTGCAGGGTTGATGCATTAACATTTTTTTTTGGATTTTAGCCATGTAATTGTGGTGGGCTCTGGGTGGATTTGGCTAGCTGGAGATGTGGAGGCCATCACAGTGGTCCTTTGGAGTCTGTGCTTAGCTGTGTGCAAACTGGAGAGACCAGGGTGTTAGTTGACAGCCTCCTCCACATCTTACCCTTAGACCTGTGGCTTTTTCAGCCCCCATCTTTCCTTAACAGGAAGAAGACCCTGGGGGATCACTCTTCTTGGGAGCATTTCAGTGCAGAACAGAAGAGGCTCTTGTACCTTAGTGCTGAGGCTGCTGGGAGGCTGCTGCCTCACCCATCCCTCGGGGGAGCAGGAGGAAGAAGTAACAAGTCCACCAGAAGCCATCTGGTGCAGTCTCTGCATGTCCAGCAGGACCCTGGCTTGGGGCTGGAGCCTCAGCTGGGGCAACAGCCCCAGGTTGGATGGGAAGCTGGGATGAAGGCAGCTCCCACTGGTTTAGAAGGGATGCATTAATAATTTGTTGTAAGCTTAAGGCAAACGCTTGTGTTAAAGGCAGTGATGGATCTAAGTTGTTTGAATTGTTCAAAGCAAATCCTGAGTCACCTTCCCCAGATAGCATTTCTAAGCTTTTTTTATACTGGGACCCCACTGCCTCTCTAAATCAAGATGGGATGGGTAGCTGAGACTATGTATTCTCATTAAATATCCACAGGATAATCCCACATATTTAAGCTCCATTTTTGTACCATTATTGGGGATTAGACATAGAGATTTGTAATGGCAATTGCTGGTTTGTTTGAAGGTTCCCAGGGTGCCTCTGCAATGTGCCATCCGGACATACTGGTCCCACCAGTGGCTGCCTGTGGGCAGCCCAGTGTGGCGAGCCCTTCACGGCTGTCAGGTGTTGCCTGCCCTCTTTGGAAGTGCAAACTTGGGCATCTTAGCATTGCTGAGGTCTGGTGGTTTTATTTGTTTGGGTTGTGGGTTTGGTTTTGTTTTGTTTTGTGGGTTTTGTTTGTTTGGTTTGGTTTCTGGTTGGATCTTTTTGTTTGTTTTTCTTCTTCTTGTTGTTGGCTTTTTGTTTGTTCATTTGGTTTGTGTGTTTGTTTTCCTCCAAACGGGTTGGAATGTCACCTTTCAGATGCTTCATTCCTCTCTCAGCCCATGAAATTGCTTCCTGTGTCAGAAAGCTGTTTGGGGGCAGCGGAGGAGACCCAGGGGCAGCACAACTATCTCAGCCTCGTTTCCTTAGGCAGCTCAGTTAAGAATTAAGCTGTTTATAGCATGCTGGCTGTATACGAAGGTGACCAGAGCTGTTGGGCTGCAATAAATGCACCAGGCACGCAGATAATCTTTCCAGCAGTGCACTTGCACACTGCTTGTGTTTGTCTCTTAGGAAAGTAAAGCAGCACCAAACTTAATTAGCTGTGGAGCAAGTGCCAGAGGGCTCATCACATGCAAAACAGGCAGGGGCTGGTTCTAGACACCGTTGCCAGCCATGGTTGATTGCAGATGGCAAATCCATAAATACCAAGTTTTACAGTGGCTCACTAACCTCATGAGCCAGCCAGACATCAGAGGACTTGTGATGGAGTGGAACATCCTAAGGATCAGAGGCAAGAAATACTTTGTTTGCTCATTTTCAAGAGGGCACTTGACAAACACAGGGATTGAGCTGCTCAATAGATCCTCCATCAAGAACAACGGTCCCGTAGCCTTTGAGCAACCCACACTGTGCTCTGGTGAGTCACATCTCACGTGCCTGTCTCCCTGAGCTGACCTTACTCACCACGTTGCTAATGCTCACCTCATGAAATCATTTTGCCTGGATAAGTAGCTGCAGATGATTGATTACACACAATGTTAATCCTTCTCTTCCTTCATGCCTGACCCTTGTTTATAAAACCAGCCTCTCTGCTTGGAAATTCATTATGCTGCCCTGGCCGTTGAGTGGAGATACAGGAAAGAGTTTTGGAAGTGGTACTGGCTGAAATAGCAGCTATCAGGATACTGTGATACTGTGATTGCAGGAGCTCGAGGGGATATTTTACACAGCAACCTCATCTGGGCAGCTGGTAACTGCATTCGCTCCGTGTTAATGAAGCAGCAACAGCATAACCTGCTTCATCATATCACTTCTCACGTCGACCTGCTGAATTTCCTCTAATTGCAATTCAATTTGCAGTGATAAATAGTGTAATAAGTGAAAATGGGCTTGACTTCCGTTGTTTCTGGCTCCTTGCTGCTGAGGGGAGTATTACAAGATGCTGTGTCTCATGGAAACACAACTTGGAGCTTCTAAAGCTGGTTTCTCAACTGTTGCAATGCTGCATTGACAGGTAGCAGAAAAGGAGTGATAAGTTGTTTTACTTGGCACCAGGGAAAGAATAAGTTGGGAGTACAGCTCCAAAATATCTTGCATTTATTTTTCCTTTTCACTGGGGAATCTATTGCTTTGGTAGCGTTAGCCCGAGGAAGTCAGTGGTGAGCTCTTAGTTTGGACTGGGTTTTGGGTGGAAGGGCTCTTTCTGTGGCTGTTGCTTGCAAAAGGGACCCTGGCTGAAGAGAACATCTGACACAGCATCAGCTCTGCAGGGCAGCAGGGCTGACAGTGCCTGGGCTGTTACCTGGCTTGGTGTTTTCCCAATGTAATTGAGTTCTCTTATGGCTTTCATGGCTGTGGCTGGGAATTTTCCATTGCTGGCTGCCATGGAAGGAGGAATTATCTTTTTCTGATGGATTTATTTCATTTTTCACTTGTTTCTTTTTTTTTTTTTTAATCTAAATGTTTTGCACTGCTACATTTGCAGAAGACTCCTCCTGTGGAGGCTGAAGGTAACTAGCTGGTGGCAGGAAGCTTTCCTTCCAGCGGGTAAGCTGTCCCCGAGGACTGATGAGTGGTTTGGCTTTCTCTCAGTCTCTTAAAGCTGGAAACAAATCAGATAAATTGTAGGAAGGTCGTGGGTGACAACAAAGTGAATTGAGCAAGTCTCTTGCTTTTCTGTTCAGCCCCAGAGTGATCTCCCCTCCCTACTCCTTTAGTCTTGCCTGGCAAAGCAAGACTTCAGCTGATGAGCTCAGTCTGGGGCACTGTTTGGTAAGAGACTCAGGGGCAGCAGCTCAGGTTGTCAGGAGCTGCCTGACGTCAGGGCCAGCAGCTTCTTCCCCAGTGGCTCTGGGATGCAGAGGTGTTCCTCTTCTCCTGCCACACAGGCTTCATGTCACACCTTCCCAAACATCTCAGCACGGTGCAGGGCTTTGGGTGCACAGCAGAAAAACACCCCTCCAGTCCACACCAGGGAAGCCACAGCCCTGCCAGGCTCAGAAATGCCATCATTTTAACCCCCTTTACCCTGCCTATTAAAAGTTGCCGTTTCTATCCAGGTAAAGATCCACTGGGAGGAGGGAACATGCTGAAAAAAACCACCCAAGTGACTGGAGCCAGCTGCTGGGCGTTTTCTCCAAAGCTAGCCATTTGTGATTTGCTGCTGACAGCGTGAACTGGTGTGAAGTTATTAAATTCCAGATGAGCTCATCACTTGGCCTCGAACAAGTTTCAGCCTTGAGTGGCTTTAAAATATTACATGTGGTGGAAAAGAGACAATGCTGGTGTGGCAGAGAGATTTAGGGAGCAGCTGAGAAAGACATCTGTGCATAAAAAAAATGTGTACCAGGAGGCAGGAGGGAATACTTCATGTGAAAAATGTAAGCTCTCCCAGGAGAGAGGAGGAGAAACTCTCTGATTTATTGGTTCTACATTTTAATTTTAGCTTAAGAGAAAATTGTCAGAGGTTTGAGATGCTTAAAGAGAAGTGGCAAGGTACTAAAGCTGGTTTGATCCTCAGACATCCCTGTGTGTTGAGAGCTGTGTATGCAGAATTAATTCTACCAAGCCCCAAAACTGGCTCCTTGGGGAGTGTGTGGTGTGTGCCAGTGATGCCATAGGACCATGGGCCAAATCCAGCTCTTGGTGTTTGCTTACTCTTAATGTTGAGCTCTACCAGACAGGGAAGGTAACAACCACACTGCTGGTAGAAGAGTTTGTTCTCTCCTTGGAAGAGTGGGAGTTTCCTTTGGGGATCTCCCTGTCCTACCTTATCTGCACAATTTCTATTTCTCCCTTTTTTCACCTTGCAAAGGAGCCTGAGCTCCTAAACCCACAGAATTTTGCGCAGTCACCTATGGATCCAAGTGGTGCCAAAATTCTTGAGGAGGAGGATGGTCTTGAACACCAGAATTCATTTTTCTAGCCTAATTAAACCCAACCGTGCTGGAGCCACCTTGGTGGGCTGGCCTGGCCATCCCAGTGCTGCTCCTGGGGAGCACAGCACACACTCTCATCTTAGCTCTAGATCTTGACACTGAGCTGAATTTATCTTTTGTTAAGCACCAGCTTGGCAGAAGCTGTGGGATAGATCATAAATTGGTTCAGCCTCTTTATTTCTCAACCCAGGCATGTTTGCAATCAGTGGCTGCAATGGGTTGGGTTTTGTGGCTGGTTGGATTTGTTGTTTGGGGGCTTTTTTTAGTGCTCCTGGCAAGGGCGAACAGCCCCACACGTGTGGGGTTTTTAACTGCCTTGGCTCTGTTTTTCCCAAATGGCATATTGCTAACTCCCAGCACCTACAGCCACTATGGGTTCCCGTGTGGGTTGTGAGGGCTGGAGCATCTCTGAGCTCAGGACAGGCTCCAACTTATGGCAGGGGGTCAAGGTGTTACTGGCTTGGATTTGTTTTCTCACGGGCAGGAGAAAGGGAACTTTGTCATGTAAATTATTAACAAATTGCATGTGTGGCTGTCAATAATTAGGTGCAAACTGTGATTGGAGCAGTAGAGCTGGGGGCATCAACCAGAGGAAGCTGTCTTGGGGTGCTTGAACACCCACCTAAGCTGTTTGACTTGCAGTGTTGACAGGACTTGGGGATGGTCCTCATGCTCAGCCATGTGTTTCTGTCCCCGTCTCTACCCTGGGTCTGATGGGAATTGTGGATTTCTGGTAGTTGAAGCTCCTGAATTATATTTCTGGTTTTCTGCCTGGTCTTTATCCATGTGTACCTGTAGAAAGGGAAGTTACTCAGGTCTATAATTATCTTTTTTCTCTTCTTTATTGGGTGGATTTTCTGGGTTTGGTTTGTTTGGGTGTTTTTAGACCATGTAAAACTACTTTCTTACTGCCACGTTGATCTTTTGGTTTCCTACAGCAGCAGCTATATCCAACCTTACTGCACTTCTACTTGTTTGGGCAAAAGCTGCATTCTGGGAGCTGTTTGAGGTGGGCTCCTTTCTCACATCTGCAGGGTTTCACATCTCACAGAGCTGCTCTGCTCAGCTCTGTAAGGAGATTGGGCCTCTGAGAGATGCAAGTAGTTGTAGTTGTGGGCAAAGTGCAGTTTGCATTTGTGAGATGTCCTATCCCCTCATCAGCTGCTGCTGAGGAACAACACCTAGTGGAGATAAAACCCCCCCCAATTTAGGAGTACACTATATATAACCCTTCCCCTCCTCGTCCCTGTGTGCTGACATATTTCATATAATGATGAGTTCTCTGCCAAAATTCCTCAAATTATTGTGTTGAAGGATTGTGGATCATAAAGAAATAGTCTTGGAGGGGACCTCAGGAGGTCTGATCCATCCCTAGGGCAGGATCAGTTCGATCTGAACTGTTCCTGACACATCCTTGTCTGGTCTCCAACGGCAGAACCTCCACCCCTTCCCCAGGCAATGCAGACCAGCACTGTGCTCTTCCCAGACCCCCCCCCAATTTATCCTCCTGTTTCCATTGCTGCAATCTTAGGCTCATTCTTTCCTCCCTGTGCACAGCAGACCCAGAGCACATCCATGTTCTATTTATTCTCCAATTCCAGTTTCATGCTCATTGAGCTGTCGTTTTCTCTGTAGTCATCTTTGATTTTACCTGCTTCACTCGGTGGATTTATGGCTTGTGGGTGCCATGAAGGTGTTCATCTTGTAGCCCCAATGCCTCTTTGCAGAGCAGATAAAGCACAGGGCTGCAGCTTTCTCCAGGGTGACATGCTCATGTGTTCTGGCTGGTGGTGGGGATTGCTTTCTTCTTGGCTTCTTCACGAGGACCATCAATGTGGGCTAATTTTAAGACCCACGGTGGCACTGGCTTTTGTAGCACATCTAATATTGTTCCTTTACCCTGTTTCCTGCAGGATTTAGGGATGGAGTCGACCTCTCTGGATGACGTCCTCTATCGCTACGCCAGCTTTCGAAACCTGGTGGATCCAATCACTCATGACTTGATCATCAGCCTTGCTAGATACATTCACTGCCCCAAACCGGTAGGTACCGTGTTCTCATCACACCTCGGGAACTGCTGGCTTGGGGAACCACTCTGCTGGGAGTGTGGAGCTTCTTCCTGAGTGTGGGGAAAAAGGGTCCTGGTTGCTGCTGCACTCGTGTCTTCGGACCAAGAGGACCTGCTTGGAGACAGTGATTTGGTTCCATGGTATTGAACTTTCCAGCTGACTGATACTCACTTAATATTAATACTTCGGGTGTTTGCACTTTGTTTTGCAAATTATTTCTGCTTTCTTACCCCTTCAGGAGCACTTTCTGCTTCTCAAGGATAGCAGACTGCTTCTTGCCTCATTCGAGATTGACCATGACCCCAGGTGATGAGAGAGTCCTTGGCTGGGCCATCAAGGCCAGGTTGCCAAACAAAAGTGCAGCCTCCACCTGCTGGGAGCAGGTTTCTCTGTGAGCTCAGCCCCAGGCAGAGATTTTAGAGTTCTCAGCCCCATTTGCTGGCTGGCAGCTAGAGCAGTGTAAGGGCTTTGGAAACCCTCAGGCTGGCTCCCTCCCTTCCCTGGTAAATGTGACTTCGTGAGCTGGCCCCTGGCTGTTTGGATAATGAAGGTTTCTTTCCCCAGGCTCTCTTTTGAATAAGCAATATTGGTGTTTGATTTGAGGAGCAGTGTAGGCTTAGAAAGGTGTGAAATGTCTGAGCTCTCAAAGCACGCTGGGTAAGGAGAAGGAGGAGTAAGAGAGAAGACCAAAAGCTACCAATGTTTGTAGAAGTAGGTGGCATCAGGGTAAGGAGAAGGAGGAGTAAGAGAGAAGACCAAAAGCTACCAATGTTTGTAGAAGTAGGTGGCATCAGATCTCTGGGGTTGTTGGATCTCTTCGTCTCCCTGCCTGTAATTCTAGGAGGGTGGCAGAGCTCTACTAAGTCAGTGTGACGTGTCCTGGCACTGCAGTCCTGGTGACATGTCGTGCCCCAAGGATGAATCAGTTGCAAACATCCAAGAGATGCCCCTTTCAGAGGAAATGCTTTTCTTCTGCAAAGCACCGTGTAGGGCGAGCATGAGCTGTAGCTGGTGATTCTCCCTCAACTCCTCTTGAAACTCCCAGGAATGGGCTTCCTTCTAAAGACATTTCTGTCCATATTTCATCCTATCTGGTACACATCAGAGTGTGGTGAGGGAGCTGAAAGCTCATCTCTTGTAATTGTGTTTTTCTTCTCCCCTGCATGTTGCTTGTCAGGAATTAAAATTACATTTAAAACTAATGGTGTGAACTGTAGGAAGAGGCTGAGTGATGTTTTCCAGGAAGCCCAAAGGAGGGTTTGCAGAACTTCCTGGGGATGTCTTCATTGTAACAGCTTCTCTGGGAGCATGGGAGCTGTGTGGCTGTCTGGAACCAGTAGGCTACCTTAGAGCAAAAAGAAAGCCCTTCCACCCCCATAACTTGCGTTTGGCTCTGGTCACTCTTGCAGATGTGATGGAACTCTGTTTGAGAGCCACCAGGAACCACGTCCCAGCACTCACTTTCCTTGTCTTCCAAACCCTTCCCATGATTTTTTTGTCCTTGGGAAAGAGCTGCCTGGAGCAGCTCCACGGCATCAATCATCCAGGGGCATTGCAGCACAGAAGGCTTTGTACGCTGACGTAACCTGGAACAGGGAGGAGAGGTGCAGATGCCCCAGGCAGGGTGTGTACCTGATGTGTGTGGGTCCATCCCCTGTGATGCTAAAGGGTGCAGCCCCTTCCTTCACCCCTCCTGGAGGACAGCACCATCAGTACCACAACAGCACATTGAGAAGAACATCTGAGCAAGACCCTTGGGTATCACATGGTGAAGCCCAGATACTTTTTGGGTGTTCCTGCAGGGGACTTGTGTATCTCCCAGCAGGTCCCAACAAGCATATCAGGCCTCTGAATTTCTGCCGAGAGCACGCTTGTTGCACACTATCCTTGCATTCTGTTGAGGGGGGGATTGGTTTTTTGGTTGTTTTTCCCTCCTGGAGACAGTAAACTCAGAGCTAGCTCATCTGTTCTCATCTCTGTTGCTGAAATGCAAGGAGTTTACCCATTTCGTGTCCCCTTTTGATTTGCACGTGACATTTTTAAGCTTTTTTGGGATGGGAATGTCCATAGGTGTATTGTGCCCAGTGTGATGGGGCAGGGTCTGAGCTGGGACCTGGAGGCATCGTTCTCCTGCACTTGCTGCTAATGATGGGTCTTTAATTTCCTCTAAGAGTATACGAAGTGATGGAGTCGTGTGCTGCTGTTTCTCATAGGTGTTTTATTTAATAATGGCCTGCACCAGTATTTCAAAATGAGGGAAATGGCTTTTTAAAAATATTTAAAGACCTCTTTAATGTTGCTGAGGTGATGCACAGGGTGTGTCTGCCTGGGCCACGGTGTGAAATTGGCTCTGGAAGTGCTTCATAAAACTCTCTCCACTCAATAAACCGTGCTGGCAAGGGTGGAGCAGGGGCAGCAGCTTGGGGACATCAGGGACCCAAATCTCCATCTCTGCACCAAGGGTGGATGTCCCATGAGCTCAAGATACAGACACCTCTCTGTGCTGCTTAACTAAACCCGTGCAAAGATACCAATGTATCCCTTGGCCTTTTCTTACGGGGAATAAGATCCTTTCCTCTCTCCTTCCCCATGGGTCAATGAGATGGGAAACTGGAGAAACCTATTTGGACGGGCGTGTTTCCAGGCAGAGAGGCCCCGTTCCCCTGCTGAGGTTGCCCTTTTCCAGCACGTCGTGACTAAGCTGGTTTCTCCTCCACGCTCTGCCCTGGGAGACTGAGAGTGAGCTGCAGCCAAGTGTGCTCTCTGCTCTCGTGTAAATAACCCGGGGCTGCTCGTGCAACGGCGAGCGGCTCTGCTGCCCAATACCTGCTTTTGCACGTCTCCCTGCACGTTTCTTTTGGCACCAAATGCTGTGAAGAAGTTGATGCCAGTGTAAGCACAGAGATGCAAACTCCCAGTCCTGTATCACAGGCTTCTAGCAAACCGTGCTGGTAAAACACGCGACGGCAAACCCAGCAAAATCCATCACGGGCAGCACCAAGGCTCTCCTTCTGTGTGAGGAGCTGCTCGTTGGACACCTTTGGTCCTCTCCCCACTCCTTTGCCCAGCTCAGGGTTTGCACCATGCCAAATGGTTGGTGTGGTGCTGGAGCAAGGGACGGATGCTCTGGGCCAGCGGTGTCTCGGGCTGCAGCGGGAGGTGCTGGCAGGTGGCAAGTGGAGAGGGGGGACAGCTGTGTTCATACAGCAAAGGAAATGTCACCGTGCTCTGCCGTGCAGTGAGGTGCTCTGTCAGGGATCCTCGGGGGCTCACAGACAGTTGCTAAGCCCCGGAGCATCCCTGGGAGATCAGTGGGTGTTGCCTTGGAGAGGGAGGTAAGGACTGTACAGGTGATAAGTCCAACAACAGCAGGACTGTGCTGCAGCTCCTGGTCCATGGGGCTTTGAGTGCCACCGATGGGGTTTTAATCCCTCTTTCTTTCTTTTTGACAGCACAGGATGCTGGATGATAAGTAATTTCATCTCAATTGGGTGGTGGTTTTCTGAGACACTGATTTTCTTGATGTCCCCCAAAACCTGCATGCCTTAGCCTCCTGGGTTATTCTCCAGTCCTGTTTTCCCCCAGACCTCTTTCCCTCCCTGCAGTTTCTTTGACAGAGATTTGGCAGCAGCACACAAGAGCAGGAGAAGGGGTGTTGCAGAAGTTTTGGCTTTCACCCTGCCTGCTGAAGGTACGTCATGCATCCCATGGCACAAAGACACACGAATGTCTAGGCTGAGGCAGCTGTGAACGTGCCCACATCCACATGGAGGTGGGACAGATGGGGCTGAAGAATGGGGCTGACCTGGCCCCTGGTCCCTATTAATCTGCTCTATCAAATACCTGTCTACTCGAGGTCGTGGGGTCTCATTTCTCTTCTCCCTCCTGGAGAGAGCACTTCCCTGGCTTCTCTGTGTTGCTTTTTTTCACTCAGCCTCTATTTATACCATCCTTAGCTTAAAGGTGACCCCTTGGTCTCTCCTCTGAGCTAAAATAAAATCATTTTTCCGAGCTCTGGGTAAACACATCCTGGTCTGTATGGCCAGGAAAAAGTTGGCCTGGGCTCTCCACCATGGCAGTGGCTCAGCACAGTTCAGTGGGTGTTTATTCCAGCGAGAAAATTCAAACCAGGAGCGAGGCAAGAAAATTAACTTGTGCTGGAGGAGCCTGGAGTGCTCTGAATGAGTGAAAATGAGCTTTTGTATGGACGTCAGGGAGTGACGTCTGAAGGGCAGGTCATGTCTCTCCAGGCACTGAGGTCCCAGCCTTCCCCAGGGCACTGCTGTTGGGGTGAGTTTTGCTGAAGGAGCCAAGTGAAAACTCTTTTTCCAGATCACTTGGAAGTCAGGGTCTGGATTTGGTCCCATCCCTCCTTACAAACATATAACACAGTTCAACCAGAGCTGGGTGTCTCGAGTAGCCGAGGGGCCAGGATGCTCCTGCAGCACGAGCTCGTGGTGTCCTCAGAGGTGCTGGTAGAACCTGGTGAGAGCAACAGCCTGGCTCTGGCTGTGGTTTGCTGGGTTGCTCTCTGGTGGGGAAGCTTTCTGATCGAATAAACGCTGCCATTGCACGTGAAAGTGGGGTTGAACTGTGACTGTCGATGTTGTTCTTGAATTTATCACCTTGTGCAGCTGTTGTAAGCCTTTGGGGTTTGCTGTGCCTTAGAAGAGGCAGGTTTGCTCTTCAGGAAACTCACATTGCACAGCACATTTTCCAGTGTCAGTTCAAGGGGGTGTTTGCATAGGATCAAAGACATTTGAACAAGTGCTTTCTTCCCCATGGCTGTGACCTTGGGACAATCTTTTATCTTGCTGCCTCTCTCCAACCCCAGCCCCGTGGAAAGGTGCCAGGCGGGTTCTTTGGAAAGTGTCTCAGCTCCAGGCACAGCCCCATGGCCCCTCCTTCCCCAAACGTGGTGACAGGGTAAGGAGGCAGTTGGTGCTGCTGGGGCTCTCAGCCCCCAGGGTGATATCTGCCTCTCCAGGGCTGCCTGTGAACGGGGAAAGGGGGTAAAATGCTTTAGCACAGCCATGTGGCGTGGGACAGAGGTGCCCTGATGCCCTGGATCTTAACTGCAGCCACTCAGGTTTCCAGCGAGAGTTGTTCCAGGAGAAGGAGCTGAAAACACAAACACGTAAGGAGCAAAGGGCCCCTGTAAAAAATTCACAGCTCTTTTTGCCAGCAGGAATATCTGGCCATAAACTATTGGAAAATTAAACTGGTTTCTTTTTCCACAGACCAAAGCCACATGTATAGATGACTGATGACTGTGATAGGGAGTGAGTCAGGCTTTCCTCTGGTTTGAGGACTTGTTGAAAACGGGATAAGAGCTGAGTGGAGCCAGGGAAGGGGAGAAAGTGAAGCCTTGGGCAAAGGCTGCTTTTTCATCTTGTGACTTGGGGGTGTTTGATTGCACTGGCTCTTGCCATCCTGAGGATGGATGTACCATGGAAGTTCCTCCGGTCCCCGAAGACCACCTAGAGTAAATCCAAAGTGAGGTTTTGGCTTTGCCACTCCCCATCCTGCTGCTTTCTGTGGAGGAAATCTTTTCTGCTCTTCAGTGTCTTGGGAAAGGCTGGAAGAGCAGCTTAACAAAACCCTGTCTCAAAGTCCAGGTTTGCCTGTCCAGTTTTCTCTTGGTGTCTGCACCCCTTGGGCTGCAGCTCCATGAAGAAGCCAGGTGAATGATGCAATCCTGTTTGTGTGTAGGGTGCTAGATATGGGCCAGTATCTCAGCATGGAAGTTGTATACATCAGATACTGTGGTCCTCAGCTTCCCCACCAAAATGTGCAGTTCCAAGACACATGGTGACAGCAGCACGTTAGGGAGAGCATTGAAATTCCCTTCTAAGCAATTGGTGTAGCTGGAAATGCGATGTGCTGGAACTGGCAGCACAATTGATTTTGCCCTTGTAGCTCTGGACAGAGGAAGATCTATTTTCTGGTTTGCTCCTGTGTCACTTGAGAAATATATGCTTGGCTGCATCCCTGGCTCAGATGTCTTTTCCTGCATGAGCTCTAAATTGATCAGGTTTGCAGTATGGGTTTGGTTACGTGAATTGTCACCCGTGAAACCAATAAAGTATAGAAAGAAAAAGTGGGTACTGTGACCTAGATGAAACAATCTATTTCTAACCCTTCTTCAGCCCTATGGAATAAGGATTTAGCTTGCAGATGATGCTGGGTTTTTTATGCCCTGCATAAAAAATGCCTTGAATAAAAAATGCCTTGCATCTGGCTGTGTTATTTCTGATGGAGCCAAAGTGATCATTTCCCCTCTTATTTACTATTCTCTGTGCTGTGACACGTGGCTAAAGCTGTATTAATAAACTTAGTTTATACAGGATGAATATAATAAGTCTAATGTGACCACCAGCTCGATGCTGTTATCCTCAAACCAAGCACATAATCCAGCTCCTCCACCACGCGCATTATTATTTGATCTTGAATCCAAATTATCATTCCAAGTTTGTGACATCACACTCATTTTTACAGCAGTATGAGCTGAAATTGCAGGTATGAGGTGATGACACATTGAGGCACTGTCTGTTGAGTGAGCTTCTCAGCCTCGACGAGTTTCTGGTCTTGTCCTTTTGCTCTTAGATGTGGAAGGAAAATGCATCTCACATCTCACAAAGCTCTCAGGCTCCAGATGCAAAGTGATACAAAAACACTAAGTGTTATTTGTTCTTTGCTGCAAGAAATATCATAAAAACCTGATTTATGAATGAAAACGCTGTAAATACCTGATATAAAAGCAAAGAAGATAACGGGGATTCAGCTAAGGCAATTGTATTCTGTATTAATGGCTCCTGGTTGGTTTTTTTTCTGCTGTTCTCACTCCCAAGTGTGAAGATCACTCCTCATGGGTAGTGAAGACATCTGCAATATATTAAAATATCCTCCAATATGAAACAGGCTGCAAAGCTCAGACCCCACTGACAACAACTCTGGTTCTTTCCTAACTTAATTCATCATGCCCTCTGCTCATCTTTGTTTGTTTGCAAAAAGAGAGATGTTCTCTCTTGGGCTAAGGCACGGCAGTGTGTGCAACTCTGCTTGCAGTGCGGAGGGACAAAGAAGCCTTTCTCACATTCCCAGCTACCTAAGAGATACCATGTTGGGGGCAGTGAACAGATAATCTGTGATTTGAAGGTCTCTGAAATGCTGCAGCACAATTTGGGATCAATGAGGCTGTATAAACACGCATGGTTATTGGATGAGCTGACTGAGGCTTTTAAAAGAAAGAGAAAAGAAAAAGTCTAGTGGGGTCAGGGTGACTTTTATCAAACTTTTATCTTTTTATCTCTTTTGGGTTGCTTAAACCCAAAGTCTCAATGCTGCCTGGCAGAACTGCCAGGCCACTCGCTCAGTTCCCATAATAATAAGTTGACCTTTCCTAACCACTGCACAGCCATCTGCAAACCCTCCTAAATGCCACAGGGTGGATTTTGTTGGCTTGGAGATGGATTTTGCAATGCCTCCAAAATGTCAGGTGCCACATGAGCCAGCGACTGATGTGTGAAGTGTTGTGAGTGCAGCTTCCCCTCCTCTGCCAAACAGTCCAGCACCTCATGGGTGACACCAGTTGTCAGTGATGGACATCATCATGCAGGTCGGAGCTGGAGCAGAGGATTCAAAAAAGAACCAGTAGCAGGAAAAGATATTTCACGGTGGCCCCATCTTTTCTCAACAGGCAGCAGTTGCCAAGCTCCCAAAGTAAACTTCAGAGCTGAATCCAAATCAGAAGAGAAGAAGGGGACAGGTCATCACTAGTACTTTAATGCCAAAAAGATAAGGAAAAGGTCTGTGGCTCCATTTTGGAACGATCTGTTAGTTCCTAACAGTTAGTCTGTTATTTCTTCCCATTTTTTTCTCCTCTAGGATAATAAAAAAAAACAAAAAAACCACAGGAGATGACACAGACCCTCACTACCTCTGCTCTTGACTCTCGTTTCTCTGCTCTCGATGCTCCATGGCTGGACAAAGAAAAGGCTTTTCTCACTTGAATTCTTCGTGGCCTCCCTTTCGTGGTGGGCAAGACAGAGAGCCGTAAGAGATGCTCTGCTGTTGGTCTTGATGAGCAAGGCTCACTTCTAGTGTTGGTGATGTCTCGTGGGGAAGGCTTTAGTATTTGTCTTGTGGCAGCACCTGGGACTCGGCAGCTCTGCCTTGATGTAGAATTAAAACTACTTTTTCACATGGTACTTGGGGGTTTCAGGTTGTCTCTGGAAAATATTCTTTCATCATCTCACACTCACCCATCTCCTTCATCTCCCGTAGTGAAGCCAGATCTTACCTGCCTCTGCTGTAGACCCTCAGGTCAGTATATGAATTAGTTGTCAGCTGCATGCTCTGCTCCTCTGCCTGCAGGCTGATAGCAGCTTTCCAAAAGGGTTGTCAGGGGCACCAGGGTTTGGTCTCTGGATGAAAGGGCTCTGAAATTTCAGAAAAGTCCATCTGCTATTACACAGGAAGGGGTTTGCTGCTCAGCCCTGTCAATAACAAGATGGAGAGCATGGGAATATGGAGAGATCTGAACCTGGTCCCTGGTCTCTTACCCAGTGCATTGCTCCCCTCCAAAAAAAGCCACCTGACAGCACGTCAGGGCCACTCGCATGCAGTCCATGCCACAAAAGCAGTTTGGGTTGAGCAGACTTTGTCTTTCGCTCCCAGAAAATCACAGGATGGGGGATATAGTTCAGAAAAACTGTGATGAAGGAGGAACAACTGAAGGAAGCACTTGCTGAGCTGCCTTCACTAGAGCTGACAGGCTTGTGGACTATTTTGTAAGCAATGCAATATGCTGCTTAATAATTCAAACAAGTGTTTGCAGTCCTAATGGGTCCTGCTGGTGTGTGTGGCTCTTTAGCACTGTCCAGGCTTGGTGTCACATTGATCTGGCTCCTGGCAGCAGAGTTTCCCTATGCCTGGATGCTGCTGGTGCCACATGGATGCAGGCAACTTGGCTGAGCTTCCTGTGGGGGTAAAGCAGAGTCTGTGGGTGAGGCTGGAGTTGCCCTGATGAGCTTTGAATCTTTTCTAAGGCTCTTTCTGCTATGGCTCTGGCAGCCAAGAGTTGTGCATCCAGGACTGGCCACCCTGCCACACGCTTCACCTGCAGCCTCTCCCATAACTCCACGCAAGTGTTCCCATGGGAAGTGATGGATGAAAAACCAGTTCCCTCATTAAAGAGTAACAACAGATTGTATTGATGTTTTCTGGTGGTAATTGACGTTTGAGTTCAGCTCATTTAGCTTTTAATCAGAACATAATTTACTTCAAAGGAAGGAAGCACATCGATTCCCTGCCTCCTGGTGGGACCATTATCTGTGTACCTCAAGCACTGAAGAGTGTGTGGTAGGCACCACTCCTGTGGTGTGGCTGGAGGGGAGAGCTGGGTGACTTGGGCATTGGGATGGGTATTTTAATATCTAGTTTGAGCCTAACTCACAGTGTGAAGCAGGGAAAGGGTATCATCAGCATTTCACAGTAGAGGAAAGCGATGTCTGGCATTGGGAAGGACCATGCACAACACTGCACTCCTCAGGACTGAGCCAAAACACCTCTGGGTCTTGGAAGCCCTCGTATTTCCAGTGCCAATCCTGGAATTTGAAGAGTTACTTTTATTTAGCCCATCTGCAGCATCACAGCTGTCTTGACATATGCTTCTGGCTAATTTTGTAGCAATGAGAAGTTTTGCCCTTTGCTATGGATCACCAAGCTCAGCTTTTGCAGCCTCCAGGGCAGAGTCACCTCGCTGTGGCAGCTCTTTGACCCCTTAGGGGTTTGGCTGTGCCAGGTCTCGGAGGTTCTTTCATCTGGCCAAGCAGAGGAGATGTTTCAGTGAGAAATGTTGCAGATGTGAGGTGGTCAGGACCCCGTGAAGTGCTGATAAGGCAAGAGGAGCCCCTTGCTTTGGTTCATCCCACA
Source organism: Chloroceryle aenea (assembly GCA_013399075.1). NCBI lineage: Eukaryota > Metazoa > Chordata > Aves > Coraciiformes > Cerylidae > Chloroceryle > Chloroceryle aenea. The sequence continues at coordinate 79,867 of VWZY01000498.1, forward strand.
TGTACAATGTGTCCTCCTTCCCCAGGGAATCACCAAGGGATTGGTCCCTCCCAGGGGATGCAGCTGCGCTCTCTTTGTTGGGAAAAAAGTAATAAAGAAATGCAAAGAGCCAAGGTCTTGCGGATAGGGAAGTTGTCAGCAGGCTTTTCAGCAATTGCTCTTCGTAGATGGCAGGAACTGTGATTTCTGGTCAAAATCCAGCAAATGATTATCTCATAGTTTGGGATATTTGGGGATTTGGGTAAGAGCTTTATCCCAGCCCTTCCATCTTCAAAGAGTTTTGCAATCATTAGGTAATTTGCTAATCCTGCTGATTTTGCTGTCACTTTCCCTTTTCTCCTTTCTATCCAGCTTTCCAGGAAATCCCCAGTACAGCTCTTGTGTCTGCATTTGTAGTTTCACATCTGCTTGGAGTGTTTGATGGAGTGATGACCCCGCTGCATCCCGGAGCTGTTGCTGGGAGAGCTTGGCCAGAGCGCAGCCACTGCCGTTCGCTGCTGCTTCATTGCTGTGATCTTATCCTTTCTTCTTTAAAAACCCAGAAATCTCCAGTTCTCTTGTGCCTGTGAGGGCCCCACGGCAGATAACGAGCTGGAGGCGAACATTGTCCTGAGGGCTGTGCCCTTGCCCTGGGATCCCCAGTTCTGTGCCCTCCTGTGGCAGGGAGCAGCAGGGACTGATGTGAAGGGGTCGCTGCCGCCCCTTCCCAGGCTGTTGTGCACGTCACGAGACTCCCAGGGGTCGTGGCGAGAGGCTGAGAACCCCCCCAGAATGACATAAATATTTGCAGCAGTATCCTGGGGACGCTTTTGCTCTCCTTCAACAGCCTGGACTAGGGTTTGCTTCCCATGGGATCCGGTGCAGTCCAGCTGAGACACAGGCTCTGCAGGGGACTTGCTGGGCTGGGAAAATCTCTACGTGCTGTCCTACATCTGGGACATAAATAACCAAATAATCTGCTTCTGGTTTTACCCTGGGGTGAGAGGGGTACAAAGAAGGGTGACCAGTTCCTGCATTGAGCAGCAAAGGCAGGTGCTGGGCTCTGACCTGGGGTTCCCAATGGGATGTCCCTGAGAAGCACCAGCCTCTCCAGAGAGGGTGGCTGGGGCAGGCTGTGACTGAAGAGCTGTGTTTGCACAAGGCAGGATGGTGGGAAGTATCACGGATGCTGTGCAAAGGTCCCTGCACCCATTGCTCTGCAGCATCCATCTTCATCCTCTATGCATTGTCCCCGAGCTGGGTCTGAGAGCCTGAGAGGCAAATAGATGCTCCCTGGAGCTGCACTGCTTGCTGCAGCCTGGGGCATGCAGGTGAGTAGAGACATCAGGTCTGTAGGTGAGGGATGATGCTGTTTGCCAAAACACTGGCAAGCATTTGTTGTTAAAAGGATGGTCCAGTGACCCTTCCAGGTATGAACACTGGCACCTTTCCCATGAGTGACTTTGGTTATGGCACCAAAGTGGGTCCAGTTTATTTGGCTGAGGATCTTCCTGTGTATGTCAGGAGCACAGGTTGGCCTGGTGATGCCCAGAAGCCACCTCCACGGTCACAGTATTGCCGTGCACATCTTGACTGAGGATGGAGTCAGTAGCATTAGGCAACAGAGCTAATGGGTGCACAGCAGCGGGCAGATCCCCTGCCCTTCCCCACATCACTTTGACTGCTGCTTATTTATCCTCTGCTGCGGAGGCAGAGCTGGGTACCCTCCAGTAGCTCTCACAAAGGATTTTGATATTCTTTTTTGCAATTTTCCTTTATCTTACATGTTCCCCTCAGGGCCATCTATCACCTTAGATTTTATTGCCTTCTTTAATTGCTTCTCTGAAGTCCAAGTGTAATATTACTCCAGGATCCTTTTGAGTAACTTCCTGAGCTGCTGCGAACCCCTTCGTCTTGTACTTCTGGCTCTCTTGATAAACCCTATTGTACATTGCTTTTCATTTTGGTCTGTCAACACTGAATCAAATGCATCTCACTTTGGCCTTTCGTCAGGGCGGATGGCGAGCACCGCTCATAGTCACGTCTCAGTTGCAAAACTGCTTTCTATTTCTTTTCGTTGTTTCTACACATTTTCTCCTTTAATGTTCTGCTGCTGCTGCAGCTTTGCCAACTCGGTATCTGGGCTCATTCGAGGCAGGGTTCAGCTGAAGACATCCTCAGTATTCTGTGATCATCCTAGGTGAGCACTCAGTACTGTGGCGAGATGCCCAGCATGCTCGGATGTCCTCAGACATGGGTTTGGCAGTGGATTTGTGGTGTCAGGTCACTCCAGAGCTGGACTGGTCTGATTTTTGTAAGAGTTGAATAAGAGAAAATTCCTTACAGGGAGTAAAAGAATTCACCTTGCTGCTGCTCACTCCCTTGCTGGTCATCTTAAGGAGGTCTCCATCCACTCCCATCTCTGCACCCAGCACGTGATGGGAAGATGTGGTGAAGATCTCGTGCCTTTGTGGTTAGGGTTGCACTGGAAGGAGGATTTGCACCATTGGTAGATCTGCCTGGAAGCAGAGGATTGGGGATTTTTTGAACCATGAAGTTAATGAGTGTGCCATGCTCAGTGGCTCAGTATTTGATTAATTTGATCCAAGCCAGTTGCTCTTTTTGGACCAAGGAGTTCACAGGACCTTTGGGAGACCAGCTGCAGTAAGCATGGTGAGGAGCTATGGGTCAGGAAGCCACCTTCAGCTCGAGAGCCTGGTCATCCCCGTGGGCACCTCCTGCCCAGAAGTCCCCAGATAGAGGCCATTTATGGTTTTCACCAGTTGCTGACTTTCTGCCTCATTGAGTTTTGTGCTGCTGTCAGCCAGGACTCCACAGAATGTTAATTTTGCCATACTTGCTGCCAGACCTGCTGCTGTCTGCCCTGGCATGGAGTACCTGCCATCTGCTAAGGGGCACCTTCAGCCACTGCTCTGCCAGTGTGTCAGGCTTCTCCAGTAAGGTGGTGGAGACCAGAAGTGCTGCTTATGCTCTGTGCTCTCAGCCCAGGGCTTGCTGCTAATCGTGGCTGCAACCTTTAATTAGACTTCTGCAAAAGGATTTTCAGTTTGGAGACGTGTTGTGCAGTAGCTGGGGCTGTCACTCCCGTTTCTGCAGAGCTGGCCTGATGGCTGGAGGGCTGGCCTGGGCACGGGGTTTGAAATTGTACTGCTAGGTTTGGGTTTTGTTGGGTAATGGGATGTTTTGATCAGGAATGCTGATGAGAAGTGGTTCCTCTTCTCAATTCTTACAGCCTCTCCAAAATGCTCCTTCTTGTACAAACAGGTTGCTGCTGGACGGGAATTTTTACTTCCTAACAAGCTTTTATCAAAGTATAGTTTATTATTTGATAGTAGACTGGCCCTTCTCTTCCTCCTTCTCCTCAAAAAAAAGCCATCTTTTCTTTGCCTTTTACTTATGCTCCTTTAGGCAGCTGCTTTTACCTCTGCCCTTCTTTAAGGCAGAATTTTGGATGCTAGAACCAGAAAGAAGAGAGCAGGGTTTCCAGTATGAACAACATTCCTCATTCAAAGAGCATCTGGAGCTGTTTGGTGGATCTGCATTGTTTTTGTGCAACTTCCACATCTCTGCATTTCTATTTCTGTCTATCTTTTAACACACTCTCAGTAGAATTTCCCACAAACCACTTCCTAATGTTTGAGATAGTTTTATATGAAAATAACCCTACATTAGGGGGTTTGAAATAAGCTGTAGTACATTATTTGATGTTAGACTTTGTCTGTGAGCCCTGGTGAGTGGTCACTGTAAAATACAGCACTGCAGGAAAAGAAATGAGATTTGTCCAAGGTGGAGATGCTCCTTTCCTGGCAGAGAGCCTCCAAGAAAGGGAGCTGGCTATATGTGGTATTTGGCAGCTCTGCAAGGGTCTTGCTGACTCTTCCCAGGTCTGTGACCCAAATCCTGCACCCCATGGACCCAGCTCCACCACCAAGTGTCCTTCCACAGTGAGGAATCGGGAGCTGGTTTGGTTTTGTTGCCTTTTCAAGCCTCCCTCTGGTATGTGGATGTCAGCAGAGTTTGGGAAGGACTCTGCAGTGGGCTGACTGCTGGAGCTGTGCTGACAGATGGGTCAGAAAGCCCAAATCTGAATTTCCCATGACAAAAAAAAAGTAATTTTTCCTGTAAGAAGCCAAATGTAAGAGACTGTCATTCTCTTCCAGGAGCAGCTGGTCTTCTATTTTTTCTTGGCCATTTCATTTTGTGAATTCATTCTGGGGCACATCCTCCCCTTACAAAAGCCATGGGAGTGTCTCTGCTGCTGCTGAGTGCTTGGCCCTAACCTTGAGCAGGGGTGGCACGGGTGGTGGTTGGCCCCATGGCTCTGTACCTGGGGGAACTCAGGAAAGATCAAGTGGATTAGCTCAGCTGCAGTGAACCCTGCTGGGAGCAACCTCATTCTTATTAAAATGGCCTTTATTAAATTTGTTCCATTTCTCTTCTGATTTGAATTAAAAAGGCCTTTATTTTCAGAAGAATTTCTGCACATGGGTATTGAGTGGTCAGATGGACCCATTTAAAGCTGTATTGTCACTTCATTTGGATTTTGTTTTCCCCTGCGTGGACAAGACATATCACTTAGAAGCCAGCGTGCCCATATCTGCTTCCTTTGGCCATCACCCACCTTCTCACTCGTTCCCCAGGCACTGGGGTCTTTTCCCAGAGGAGTCTGAAACGATGGCAAGGGAACTGCAATATCCTTACGGTGATATCTTAAGGACACCTCCCTGGAGAGCTCTTCCCTACAGCACAGGGGAGATTTTGCCATGTTCATTTTCATGCCTCGATCAAGGAGCTCAATGACCAACCAGCTGTGCAGCAAGAGAGATTGGGTGCTGGTGTGGATCTTCCTCCCCTGCCCACCCGGAGGGGGTTGTAGGTAGGAGCAACCACCGAGCCTTTTTTGATGGGCTGATCTCACACCAACCTGAGCTCTTGCTGCCAGCTGGGCGTTGGTGTGTTTTGGACTTCGGTGAGAGTGGAATGGTGGATTTAAATCCTTTCCTACCTTCTCTGCTCCTGGTGCCTCAGAAAAACAGTTGGACAGAGAAAACTCCATTAGTGCTTCAAAAGACCAGTCTGGTGGTGGCTTGCTGGGACCAGGGCTGGCTGCAGCACAGATGTCTGCAACAATAGGCTGCAGTTTAGCCCCATGCTTTGAAAGCAAGGGGGGGAGGGAAGAAAGAAGAAAGGAAAGAAAAAAGGAAAACCAGAAAGGCATTAGATGACTTCAGCTCCGCGTGACTACATCAAAAGGGAAGGCGTTGTAAATTGGGTTTCTATTACAGCCCGGGGCCGGGGCCGGGGAGCAGGGTGCTGTTCTGTGCCAGTGGCTGGGGAAAGCCCTTCTGGGGCTGCAGGGGTGGCTGCAGGCTTCGGGTGGGCAAAGCTTTTTCCCAGCTGTTGTGTTGACCTGGATTGTGAGGGGGTTCAGCTGCTCTGTGGTGGTGGCTGTTAGACCTGGCTTTCTCTAGTTGTCCTAGGTGTGTCCCTGTGCCTTCTCTTGCCACCTTCCTAGTAGGTATTTGGAGGTCTCTGTGACCCATCAGCTTTGGCACGTGTTAGGAATCTCTTGGCATGTGAAAGCTTTGCACGTGTGGCCATTTCATGGTGCTGAGATGACATCTCTTCTTCATTTTCCTGTCAACTTTTCCAAAGCCCATAGTCTGTCCCTACCTCAGCATGAGGAACTGGGGATCCGCTCTCCTTTGCTTCTTGCTAATGTCAAAACATGTCAAAGCCATTGTGAGTGATCTGTTCTAGAGCTTCCTAGAACTCCTCTCACTATTTTCTGTCCTTGTTTAACTGCTTAATCACTCTATTTACCATGGTGAACATAGGGTTGGTTTTTTCTCTCAAGTGTATTTTTTTCTTAATAGTCCAAACTATTATCCTATTGTCCCAGTTAGTCACCCAAGGCAAACAGGGAGGATTTGGAAGGAATTCTGTCATTCTCTGTATTTTCTGGGTATGAAATAGGTCACGTTTTAAGGATCCCTGTCCACTGATCTTGCTGAGGGGTCTCCACACCAAATATTTCATATGCAGGGAAGGTGTTCCCAATGGTTTGGGTAGGGACAGAGCTTTATGTGCATCACAGCAGCAACTGTAAATCTTGCAGCATCTGGAAAGAGATCTTGCAAGTTTGAAAAGTTGTTTAAAAGAAACCAAGAAGGGGAAAAAAACCCACCCCAATTAATCTTTAATTAAATCAAAATCATGATTTGGAAGGGCCAGTATGGGACTTCTTGCATGTTAAGATTTCCAGGACAGCACCTTTTTTTTTCCTCCCCCGGAGACTGATTGTGAGTGACAGAAATGTGGGACTGTGTAATAACAGGAGACAAGACCTGTTGCATCCTCCGCCTGGAGACAATGGCTAATTGTTCCAATTTGGGTCAATCCCCTGCTGTGCTGCCGCAGGAATTCTTTACCAGGGCTCTTTAATCATTAACGTTGGCCTATTTTACACAATGTTTGGCCCCGGTGCAACCCCCCTCCAGGGCTCTGCGCTCCACCGGGGATTCTGCTGGAGGAGGAGGAGCGGGTGATTCATTTCTTAATGAAAACAAATTAATTTGCAATAACATCTTTATCACAAGGCTTGCACACGCTTTGCGTCCTCCTTTGAGCTCTCTGGCTGCTTCTTTAGGAGCAGCCCTGAAATTGGGTTTGTGAATACAGACAGGGGTCGTTGCTGTGGGCGATGCAGGGAGAGCAGGCGGTGACGCCGTGGTTCTTTCTATCCAGTGAAAACATGGTCCTGCTCATCCCATGTTTTCTTTCCCATGGTGTCATCCCTCTGCTTCCAATTACCCACCCTCCCTCCGCTGGCAGCTTGGTGAGGGACATGTCCAAGGATCGCTCGTTGGTGGTTGAAAGTGGCACAGAGATGCCGTAGGATCTTCACAGGGTGCTGACAGAGGCTGAATGGTTTCTCTCCTGCACTGCAGGTGAGACCTTCAGTGAGGTTAAAACAGGTCCTGCTGCAGAAACCAGGGTGGGTTTAGCAGGACACAACGGGGCTTTGGAGGAGCCTGGCTCCTGGGCCTTACCTGCTCTCATTGATCCCCAGGGATTAACTGGTTCTCATTTCAAGCACTGCTGCTCCATCCCTTCATCCAGAACTCTCCTTTTGGGCCTGGAGCCAGGGTTAGGAGCCTGGTGGTCTCCAGCACATGTCTGGGGCATCCCCCCTACCATGGGGACAGCTGAGGCTCGGCTTGTGCCAGTCCCCCTTGTTTTCCAGTTGACCAAGATCCCATTGGTGCAGGGCTGGTTGTGGATCACAGATGGGGCATGTGCCATGAATCCCTCTCCCGGATGAAATCTGTTAAGGGATTAAAATCTCCTGAATCTCCAGGCTCCTCCCAGGAACAAGCAGCCCTCTCCTTCTCCAGAGGGCTGGAAGCAGGCGAAGATGGAGGAGGAACAACAGGGAAAGGGGCCCTTTGCAGGGAACAGCCTCTGCTCTTGGCTTTCCCCTCATATCCCCTCTGTCCCGTGCTCAGTGTTGTATCTGATGGCCAGGAACCATGCTGGGTCTCTGCCAGCTCGGGAGAGGACAAGGTCAAATAGAAGCCAAGATGCTTCTCTGAGCTGGTGCTTGCACCACCTGGGCTTGCTTCTTGTGGGCTCCGTGAGGTGCTGAGAGGCAGGGTGCTGCATAAGGGAGCTCTGTGAGGCATGTCTTCTCCACAAAGCTTTCCAGCTGAGCAGTCAAGATGTATGAAAAGGAGAGAGGGTGCCCTGTAGCATTCTTGGTCCCTTCAGAGAGGCTTTGCCCCCCATTTGGGTGCTGCTCAAAGCAGTTTTGCTGTATGTGTGGCACAGGCTTCTCTCCCTGTTGATGTAGGAGCTCTACTGGTGTGGGCAAGACCATGGCACTGAGAGCCTTTGCAAATTCACAGATGTTTCCAGATGTGTAGCTTATGGATCCATAGGGAGCTCAGCTGACAGCTCATCACCAGCATCTTACCACCATTTATCAGCTGGCTTGTGAGTGAAGTGCTAAGAGAAAGGGCATATCCCAGCTCTGTGAAACAGGTTTTTTTCCTGGCAGCATTGTCAGCTGGGAAAGCTGAACTCTCTGTGTGGTCTGCTTCATCTCCCCAGCCCTGAGATGCTCTGCAGTTTTCTTCCCAGAGCTTGCAAAAAAACAGTAACAAATGTCACGTTCCCACACATTGCCCCATGAGTGTCTGATGCTAGAAGGGCCAGGTCTTGTGGTATCACTGATGGTGCCATTGCTGGAGATCCATCCCTGCATGCTATTTCAGGAAGGGCTGTGGCTGTATTTTGGCTCTGGGGGTAAGACAATATGCTTGGTGAAAATCCTGTGTGTCTTGGGCTTGATTATTGTTCCTTCTACGGAAAGGCCACACAGCGTTTGCCAAAAGCCAGTGCTGTGGGTTTATTCCTGCAGGCAGAGGTGAGTCTGCCTTGCCACTCACGTGCCCTCTGACCGCAAAAATACCCCAGCCTTACGCTGACCTCACCTAAGTGATGTGATATCGACTGGTGGAGGTGGAGCAGAGGGACCTTTGGGCCATTGCTGGAAGCAGCGAGGGAGGACGGCCAGTGGGGTTTGTGGCTTCTCTTGCATCATGCCTGAGGATGCTGATGGCACAGAGCAGAGAGAGGTATGCTGGGTGGGGAGCAGGAGTGTTATCCTGAATCAGAGGGAGGCACAGTGGCAGGAAGGCTATGGCTGCCCATGGGGATAATGCTGGACAGCATTTCTCCTGCTGGTGTAAGGCCCCACGTGGGGTGCTCCCCCTGTTCACTGGGCAGCGAGATTAAAATGTTCTCAACAGGAGTGAGCTGGGCTGATTTTTAAGCTGACTCAGTTTTCAAATGAACTCTTGGTCTCCATCCCACCAGGGTGTGCACCAGCTTCAATTATTTCCCGGTAGACTTGGATCATAAAGAGTGAAACATCCTTTCTTTAGACCGTAAGAGGAGCATCCAGCTCTGCCCTTGGCACCGCATCAGCTGAATCCCTTCTTCTCTGCACGTCTTTTGTGCAGCCTGGGGCAGCTCTCGGGTGTTGGGGATCAGGCCTGGGACTGCTCTGGAGCCTCCTGCAAAGCTCTCGGGAAGGATGGCAGAGATCCAGGAGGGTACCTAAAAAAAGTGCTTCTTGAAGCAGAGAGGTTTGAGTCTCATGGACAGGTGAGGTGCAGTGATGGGAATGAGATTTGCAGAAGCAAGGAGCCTGACCCCGAAGTGTTGTGTCTTATGACAGCTCTGAAATGGGCTGTTTATTTATCCCAGTGCTAAACTGGGGCATTTATCTCCAGACCACTGTGGAAAAGGCTGTACTTTTGTGGCTGGCTTATACCCTTGCACAGTACCAAGACCAGAGGTTGATGTGTGAGTTGCTGTGTGCATAAGTCTCTAAATGATATATTAAAACCCCAAACTAGAAGTAGCCCAGTACCTGCAGGGCTTGTGAGTTGAACTTGTTTGTGAAGAAAAAAAGGGTCAAAAGAGTGGCCAAGTGGGGGTGACCCTGTGAAGGATGAGCTGACTGTGGTCACTGATGCAGAGAGGTGCTTTGTCCCTCTAGCATCTTTCCTTGGAGCCCTCAATGTGCTGTCTTGGTTTTGACAGAGGATTTGCTATTGAGAGGGTTTCTTTGGGCTGAACTTCTCAGAAACTGGCTTGATGTGAAGTCCAGGTCTGACCTTCCAGCAGCCATCTGGACACTGCTCAGGAGGTCGGGCAGCTGCACATCAAGGGCTGGTGTGAGCACACTGCCTGAGTTAAAAACTTCGTCTCAGAGAGAGAAGATGGTCCTGACACATTTGTACCAGCAAAAGCTTGTTTCTTCTATTTTCTCAGCTTTTTGCCACATTTCTTCTCGTGAATCATTTCATTTCCCTGACAATTCAGTGGTCAGGATAACACTGGAGACAATTGTAATTGTCTCTTTTAAGATTATACTGGAGGTGATTTGCAGCACTGCATTGCAGCATGGTGGCTACTCAGTCCACAGCATTTTAGCACCTTGTTTCCCTTTCAACGAGAGTTTTTCCACCTGTTGTGGTGAAGACTTGGACATGGAAACCCCTGTGCAGTGCTGAGAAGGGGATGCTGTTATTTCAGGGTCTGTCTAAATGCTTTGAAGGGTAACATGGAAAGAATAGATGAAATGAAAGCTGATGGTACCAGGCAGCTTGCTGTAGATATTACACAAAAGCTAAAAAAAAAATAAATAGCATAATGTCAACATTCATGGTGGTTTTTCTCCCATTAGGGATGGTGGTTATGCAGATATTTCTTGCCACAGGGTTGCCAGCAGGAGAGGAGATTTTGGCAAGCCTGAGGTTTAACACAGGCTGATGTCCCGTTGAAATTTGTGGGATTGAAACCCTTATTTCAAGTTAAGTGTGGTTATAAATGAGACGTTGAAAAGTATGAGTTTAAATATGCTCTTAAACTCCTATTTCCTGGGAATCAGGAGGTATGGCCATCAAATGCTTGCAGAGCTCAGATGAGAAGTGGCTCCTCGACTTGCGCCGTTTCCAGCTCGTGCTGACATGACAGATTCTGTATGGTATCTGTGGATCTGGAGTTTCTACCTGAGCCCCAAAATTCCCTGTGTCTGCGTGCCTGAGGGTGAGGGTGAGCACTGGTGCCATCACTTCGCTGCCAGTTAGTGCAGATGGAGCTGGGCAAGAGTCTCCCCTCAGTTAAAGCAGCGTTTGATGAATCCCTGTCGCCGCATAGGCACCTGGTGTGCCTGGGGATAAACCACCCCCCTTCTGTCGAGGCTCCCTATCTTACACAGTGGGCTGAACAGAGAAGCTAAGGAGCCACAAGTCCTACCCTGAGATTTCTGCTCCAGCCATCTGCAGAATTGCCCTTTCTGTCCTGGTTTTGTGTTTGGTTTGTTGTTTTGTTGGGGTTTTTTAATTTTACCCTGGGAAAACCTGCTGCAATTGTTTCCCTGAAAGCCCAGAGGTGATTTGTCAAAATCCCTATTGCTCCTTAGTTAATTCAATATTTGTAATGTCTTTATAAAGCCAGTCCCACTCTGCTGACTTGGAGGTGAGGTGGGAGAATCCATTGCATAACTTAGGCTGCGAAACGCGGAGCTCACAGCTCTGCCTGGGCTCTCGGGGAGGATGGGAAGGCAGCAGAAATTGGGTGGCCAGGCAGAGAAGATGCAGCATCTTCCTCAGCATCCCCACCCAGCTCTTCACAGCTAAGTCTTAAGCAATCAGTGTGAATGAAGAGCAGCACTGAGCCAAGCCCAGGCTTATTGCTTCTTTTAGGGCTTCCCGTGCAGTTTCTGTGCCTTTTGAAGATGTCTCATGGTGCAGCAATTTCATAAAACCAGATACCATAAATCATCACATCTTGATTTTTTTTTTAATCATCATTATTATTCTTTAGGTCAAACTAATCTCTGCTTGTGACCTTTCAGAGTGCAAGGAAGGCAGGGCAAGGTGGGTGGTTTACATTACTGGATGTTGTATCATCCCTTAGTGTATTAAGATCTTGAAATGAAATGTGTCTGAACAGTCCAGACGTTTTAGGAATGAAAATTTCTAGAACCAAATTCTTAGAAACTTTCAGAGGTTCCTTTTGGGTGAAAATTTAATCAGAATTGAGATGACTCTGCCAAAGTCCCTGTTTTCCTTGAAGCCTTTTTCATCCTGACCAATAAATATTTTGAGTTGCTGATAAGCACTGTTCCTGAGATCTCCATCAGCTCACAAAGCCTCTCAGTGTTTGTTCTTCTGATGGTAATGGATGGGTAGTTTGGTTTGTTTAATCTGTTTCTAAAACTTCAGTGCTGAAAGCTCCTGCCTATGTGTCAGATGATAACAGTGCTGCTGCTGCATGAACTGCAAAGAGGTGACCCTGCTGTGTGAATCCCCTGAACCCCAGCACAGCAGCCAAGAAGGGATCTTAAGCAGGCAGGACTCGAGCACCTCTGCTTTCATTCTCCAGAAGCAATGTGCATGGGTGTGTAGGATCAGGTGGCCCTTGGTGAAACACCCCATCCTTGCATCTTAGCAATTAGTGGGGTTTTTTTCCCCCTTCCTGTGCAGTTTTTAGCATGGTCTCTCGTGGCTTGCCAGCTTCTAGCGGGGAGCCACCCTGGGGTCAGAGCACCCCCTGGGTGGGATTGCAACACTGCAGACACCTCACCCGCTGTCCCTCCCTTGTCGTTGCAGGAGGGGGACTCCCTCGGGGCCATGGAGAAGCTTTGCCGGCAGCTCACCTACCACCTCAGCCCCCACTCCCAGTGGAGACGCCAGGGCATCATGAAGAGGAAGCCGCAGTCCTGGTGAGTTGGCTTTCAAAAGCCACTGTCACCCCGCTGGGTCGCTGTCCCCTCCCTGGTCCTTGCATCCTCGGGGCCACCGCCAGGCTCAGGAGAGCAGGAAGGGGCTTTTTCCAGGATGCTTTTGGCCGTGGTGTGAAAACAGAGCAGTAGAGCCCTGGAAGCGGGAAGAGGTTGGAAAACCTGATCCATCCACTCTTCCAAACATCCCCATGCTGGGCATTGGAGAGCAGAAGACAAACTGCTCCAAGACATCCTAATTAGCTGGTAATTAATTTACAGGCATGTGTCATTGTGCACACCATGCTTGCATGAAGGGAAGTGTTTGATTTAAAATAGGGACTAAATGGTAAATTGGAGAAAAAGTATGGAGAAAATTATTAAAAATACAAGAGTACATGACCCTGGTTCCCTCCTCACCCGGGTTCTCAGCAAAGCATCTTGGCTGCCAACATCCTGGATCCATGAAGCTGAAAAACCTGTGGATGAGGCTGATGGGAACAGAAAGGGCTCCTTGTTTTCTGTGATGTTATTCATTAGATACTTATTCCTTTTGTTTAAGGAAGTGAAAAGTACAAAAGAAGCTGCAGTCTGGTAGAGTCAGGATTTGTATCCAGGTGCTGGCTTATGATCCCAAGAGAGTTTTGGTTCCTGTTGTAGCAGATGCCATTTGTAGCCATTTGTAGCCATAGCAGAGACTAATCAGGTAAAAAATCAGTCTGAAAAGAGAAGAGGGGAGGAAAACAGATCCAGGAGGAAAACAAACACAAGGATTGCACAGCCAAATAGGATTAGGACCACATCTCCTGGAGATCTGGCTCAGCATCCTTGCATCTTGTTGTCCTTAGAGACCCAAATGTGGAGAAAAACCTCCATTTCTTAGGCAGTGGTAACAGTACTTGTGTGTGTTGAGTGTTTTTAAGGTGTACTGATGACTAAAACGCGCTCTTTCCCATAGAGCAGCAGAAACAGAGTGAGCACAGCCAGGCTGCGTGCTGCAAGGCTGCACCCCACGGGCTGGGCTCAGCACACGGAGCTGGATAATGACCCAGGAGCTCACTTACCCTCGTGGGGTTTCTTTCTTAATTAGAATAGGAAATGCACACCCCTCATCATCCCATCAGGGCATGATTAAGGTTACGTTGATGTGGCCATGGGGAGCTCTTTACAGCCTGAAAGACAAGAAATTCTTGAAACTGAATAAAAATGAAGCAGGGCTTTGTGCCACTCTGCCTCCATCCCTGTCCTTAATTATCAGCTTGGAGCCGTGGTGCAAGCGCATCCGCGTGCTGGAGATTTGCGAGGCTTTATCTTACAAGCCTGCTGGAACACTTGCCTTTCCTTGGAAGAGCTGGGAAATAGCTGAGGTTTTGCACGGTTTTCATAGTGGGGTGAGGAGGCTTCAGCCGTAAACGAGCCTGGACCGCACGGCAGCAACCCCGAGGCTGGGAACGTGTGGTGCTGGCTCTGCCCTGGCGAGGGTTTGGAGGATGGGATTTGCCTGGGCTGCTGCAGAGGAGATGATGGTTTTTCCTTTCCCTCCTCTCCTCCTTCCCACAACACTGACCTGGTAACGTCCATAGGCTGCTCTTTTTCTTTGTTCTTTTCATTTTCTTTCTTTCTTGTCAGAGAGGAAGTCATTTGACTCTCCTGCAAGACAACTTTGGGGGCAGAAAGGGACAATTTGGAGTCATCTGTCCTGTATTGCAGCCTGTCTGGAGGATCCATCTGTGGGAAGCATGTAACCCCATGCTTTGGATGTAGAAACCTGGTCTTGCGTCTCCTGCACAGTGATTCTTGACCTTGTGCTGGGTGTTCTGGCTCTGTGTCTGGTTCCCTGCTGATAATTAGGGATTGCAGCACGACGGCGGGGGTGGTGGAACCCATCGTGAAGAACTCCCAGCCCAGATCTGCGGAATTACTCAAAAATACTTTGTTAATTAGAAATCTGTATCTTTGGGATGCATTGTGCTCCTGGGTCCCGTCTGCCAGGGACACGCTCGTTAGCGCAGTGACTGGTAACAAGCAGAAACACCCACATCGTGATCTATGCTGTGGCTTCATTAGGAAGCATCATTTCTCCAGGCTCGCAGCTACACCCGTCTCCCTGTGCTCCACAGTCCCCTGTCGCCTGCAGCTGGGTTAGACATGTTGGAAGGGGCTGGGAAGGAATTTGTGTTTAATTATCCCTACGATCGGGAGTGGTGGGGAGTGCGTTTGTAGGAGATGGATGCATTAGAGCGATGCTGATCCCTCTCTTCAGGTAAAAGGTTTCCCTGGTTGTGGGATCAAGGAGTTCTCAGGCAGTAGTGGGATGATTCTCTCTTCTCGCTAAGGGATAGCAAAGGGGTGGTGGCCTCTGGCAGTCATTGTATTGCCACCTCCTTGGGTGCCCACAGTCAAAGCTTTAGTGAGATAACATCCCTTCTTCACAAAATGCCTGTTGGCATTCCCATTGGGCAGTGGGGGATGTGGCCAGCAGCAGGGGGTGGATCAGTCTCTCCCGGACCAGCCCTTGTGGGACCCTCTGGTACCTCTGCCAAGGTCTCACCAGCTCAGGGAGTGAGAGCCCTGCACACGGGTGCAGCTTGACCAAGCTCTGAGCAAAGCCAAATATCTGTAATTAGTCTCACCAGAAGTGTGGGGAAATAATTACAAGGGAAAATAGCTTTTCTATATTCTGCAACTGCTATAGTTGTTACAGGTGACAATGGGAAGCAGAGCAGACAGAGGATGGGAGCAGATGATGGAACTGGAGCTGATTTTTGTGGTCGGTCATGCTATGGGCAGGCAGCTGGCGTAGGCTGAGGGGGAGGCTCCTGCTTTCCATTTCCACCTCCCCCCAGGCATCACATTCAGTGTGTGCACAGAAAGAGCCAAATCCAGGGAGAAGCTCTGAGCATTGGCTGCCCTGCTCTGCTGTGCTGCCTGGCACCAAGGCACCCAAACCTCTGCCAGATAACCTTATTTTTCTGGCATATTTTAAAGCTGTCTGTCTCTCACTTGCTGTCTCTCTTTCTGTGCCTCCCTCTGAATCGTGTGTATTTATATTAAACATCCAGGATGAAAATCAGCTTTTTGCCTGGTAGGGCAGCCAATAGCAGGAGGATGAAACCAGCCTGCTAAAGTCATTTGTACATCTCTGGCTCTGCCTAGGGACATGATTACAGTCCAGTGTTTAACTAGCAAGTGTTGAATTAGCTCCTGGAATCTCCCTGCTCCTCCTGCTGCCAAGCGCTTGCCTTCAGCATCACAAAAGCAAAACTGGTAATCAAAGCTCCGTGTGTCCATAATTGCTTTGGAGCACAGGCTTGTGTGCTCCCTGGGGAGGGAGAGGGTGGGTTTTACTGTGTCTTTCTCATCCCCGGAGAGCCGTAGCCAGTGTGTTACCTTTGTTTGCTGCCTGTGCTGCCACTGTGCCCAGGAGTGGTAGTGATGAACCAGGGATGCACCAGGGAGGGGATGGATCCAGCCAGGCAGTGTCTGAAGGAATATTGAGAATTCATAACTCCAAATCTAGTCCCATTTTACATCAGGTAAAACCCTTCTTCAAACAGGGAAAGTTTGGCAGTCATGGCCAAGAGAGCACTCAGATGAGGGTTGAGCAGAGCCCCACAAGGCTCGTGCATTGTCCCTTGCTGCTGGAGGCAGATGAAAATGTGCTTTTCTCCCTTCTTTTGAGGATCAGCATAGTAATAACAGTGAAATCCTGGAGGTATTTCACTGCTGTGGAAGGCAGAACTTCCAGCTCCCACTTGTAAAACCCAAATGCCAAGGGCTGCCCGTGCTGGCTTTTCCCAAGCCAGTTCACCCCCTCTAATTGCAGCACTGCTGCTTGCTTGGTTTCCCTTGGTATTAAAGGAAGTGTGGAAACGTGCTAGTAAAACGTGTTTCACCAAGGAAGAATGCTCCCTGTTGAGCTTCAAACTGCTGGGATAGGGTCACGAAATCCCTTTGCTGCAACAACTGTCACCCTTTGGCTTGGGAGAGTTCAGTGCCAGGCAACTCTTCCCACTGAAAGGGCTGTGAAAAGTGTCCTAAATATTTTAGCCTGAGCGAAGCTCAACCTTTGCAAAATGAAGGTTTATGTTCCCCCTCTCTTCCCAGACTGTGCCCAAAGGGTGAGCATTGGCACCAGGAAAGGACTTTATGTGAGAGGTAATATTAGTCTGAAATGGGCACTTTGGGCTCCTCCTTTATACCTGTGGGTCAACCAGAACACCACTTTGCTCTCTTAAGACCCTCTGCTGTCTTAGAAATGGCCTTGAAAATACCCATCTGAAAGTGCAAGCAGTTTGGGACAGCTTTTGGAAGTCAGGAGGCTCTGTCAGTCTGCAGCAGTATTTAATCTTTAATCCGTGGTTACCTGTGGGTTGGATGTTCTCTGTTGCTCTTGGCAGCCAGGTACAGAGACCTGTGAAAACAGAAGAGAAGGGTGTTAGGATTTAGTGATGTGGTTAAGCAGCCTTATTCTGTTGGTAGGAATGATCTTTTAACATCCCACTCCTAACTTCATCAGGGCCACAAAACATTTCTGTCCTGCAGGAATGCTGATTTTTTCCTACGTGCTTGCAGTGCCTGCTTATATTGCTCTACGAAGCCCTTGTGAAGCAAAAATAAAAGGGAGTTTTCAGGGTGGGGGAAGCCTGGTGCATGAATAATGTGCCCTTCCTTTTGAAAACAGAAAAAGAATGAATGTTTGTGGAGGAAAATCCTCCACTGCTGCCGGCTGCTTGTGGGCGAGTGATAGGAGAAGTTGTAGCTCTCGCAACAAACAGTCTCTTCAGAGCATCCAAGACAAATCTGCTGTCAGTGGGAGGAGGCTGGAGCAAGAATTATGCAGATGAGTCTCTTCATTAAATCCCATCTCTGTGTATGTGTGTGCACAGCAGGCGTGCTGGTAGCTGCTGCAGAAAAGCAGAGTATTTGTGAGCTGGAGACCTTTGGGACCCAGATGAGTGGGTGATTTCTTCTGTTAATGGGACTTTATTTTGCCCTATGTTACATGGATGTCCCAGGGATCAAAATGGACAAAGAAGCAAAGGGGTGTTTAGCATATGGAGCAAATGCTGCAAAACCCTGATGAGGATATTGCTTGGTGCTGTGATTTTGGGGTACATTGCAAATTGCTCCACCTTTGCAGTGGAAAATGGGTGGTTTCCAAACCTCTCTGTTCTTCCCTGCATTCCCTGACACTTGTGCATGTGTTTGGGATGGAAAAAAGCACAACTCTATGGTTTTTGGTGGTTCTTCATGCTGCCTGGGTTTGCGAACTGAAGCCATGAGGCTTCATCGATGGGATGCTTGTCCCTGGCTCACAGGCAGGGTCCTACATCTCACAGGAGGACAGGGGCGAGGGACAGAAGTGCTCCTGGCCATGGTAGATCCTCTGACCTTTGCTGGGTCCTATCACAGTGCCCTCATGGCACCTCTGTGGTCACTGAGTCTTTAAATCCTCGTGCTGACATCCACCTCGGGACTTAAATACCTGCTGTGGTAGCTGCCATTTGGTGATGGCTCAAAAAGAGACATCACCCCCCAGGGAGGGACAGAGCCCTCCCCCGCAGGAGACTGCCAGTGTTCGCCCTTGTCCTCACACAGCCCTCTGGTTGCAAAGCTCCCAGCCACCTCCAGCTGTCGGTGTGTTGGCTGCGACTGTGACGTGCAGCTCTGTTTGGCTCCGAGATGATTGCAGTCTGGATACAGGCAGAAAGCAATTTATCTCCCAGGGTAGGCACTAAACACCAACTGCTGTCTGCCTGTGCGTGGCGATTGTTAAGAAGAGCTGTACTGGGGTGGAGTGGAGCTTTTCCCTCTGTGGAACCTGCAGCCTTAGAAACAGCGTGGTTGTTCACTACATTATTTCTGTTAATTGCCTTAAAAACACAAGAGAGGCCATCCCCAAGCTTATCATACCCTGCTTTTGTGATTGTCTGTATCAAGAGGGTTGGAAATTGGAATTTAATCTCACCCTAGCGCTGTGCATTCAGATCCCAGCCTGGCTGAGGCAGACCAGACTTTCCTCTTGAAATATAAAATGACCACCAAAAGTGTCTTGCAAGGTGTCTGATGTTTGGTTGTCCCTTGTCACCGGGCTACTTGTTGGCCATGCAGGGGGGAGTCCCTGGGCAGCAGGTCCCACAGAGCTGTTTGATGGAAAGGGGTGTCCAGCTTGAGCACTGGTAGCTGGGGACAGTGAGGGTTAACCACGGGGACTGAGTAATCCTCCTGTAATAGGAGGGTGACTTAATGTGATGGGAAGACCTGGAGTGACACAGAAGTCAGACAGGAGCTAGGATTTTGGGTGAGAGAGTGGAAAACAAGGGGAGGATGAGCAGGACAAAACCCCCTCTCTCTTGGCTGCTCTCGGAGATGTGCTGAGTGATTCTGCAGCTCGAGGCTGTGTCCAGTGTGCCCTGGCACTGCTGGGGGTCTGCCAGGCAGCTGCCATCGGTGCTGCCACCCACCATGAGCATCAGCTGGCTCGTGGTGCATTCAGCATCTTGCTTATGTCATTTTGTCTTTTTGCTTGGCCTTTCTTCTGAAGCACTTTGCTCAGTCTTATCAATCATAGAATCAGAGACTGGTTTGGGTTGGATGGGACCTTTCAAGGTCATCTAGTGATGAGCCCTCTGCACTGAGCAGGGACATCTGCAACCAGAGCAGGTTGCTCAGAGCCCCAGCCAACCTCACCTGGGATGGTGCCAGGGATGGGGCAGCGACCACCTCTCTGGGCAACCTGGGCCAGGCTCTCACCATCCTCAGAGTAAAAAAAAGTCTTCCTTCTCTCCAGTCTGAATCTTCCTCTTTTAGTTTCAAACCATCACCCTTTGTCCTGTCACAACAGGCCCTGCTGAATAGCCTGTTCCCCATCTTTCTGACAGACCCCAGTAATGATCACAGTAGTGGGATGAGGACTGCTGTCCTCACCTCTATCTCCTCCATGGCCATGGGATGTTTCCTACCCCTGCCAAGCTGGGGGTCTTTGGACCTTTAAAAGTTGCTCAAGCTGTGACTTTATATCTTTTTTTATAGCTGGGGTTAGAACAACCGTGGTTTGACCTGCCAGTTGTTCTGTTCTCAGTGCTCCTCTGTATGATGCTTCTTCTGGGCTCCTGCCTCTTGAGTTCATTCCCTTTGGCACATTCATGACTAGAAGCACAGTGCCTGCTCTATTTTGGCTCTCTGTTGGTCTGTGTGGCTTCAAACCTGCCCAATTAGCAGCTACTTTGTGGAAAGACCATTTTTCAAGGTAGCCCAACTATAGCAACCTGTTGGGGCTGGTTCTTTACATGCACCAGTGTAGATGGCCAGAATTTTTTACTCCACGTTGGCACCCAGGCAGACAGGTTTGAGTGAGTGGGGTGGGCAGGTTAAGCCTGGGGTTAAATACAGCTACACCACCCCCCAAAAAAGAGGGAGGTGCTGTTAAGCAGCAGTGGATGTGCCCTGGCCCTGCATGATGCTGAGCAGCTGCCCCATCCCAACCGGCGCCGGCCTGGCTGTCGGGAGCCGGCTTATCCCTGGGAAATCAGGACCCTCGGAGGACACCCTGCTGAGACGTGGCTCTCCACAGCCAGGCGTGTGTCGAAGCACTCACTGCCTTTTGCTATGTAGAAAATCTGATGCATGTTGCCTCAAAAAATGCTGTTTAACCTGAAGACATCCTGTCTGGTGGGTCCAGCATTTGTGACCGTGCGAAAACCTCAGTGAAATGTTCTGTCCTTGTGGGAACGGAGTGTGATGTTGGAGGGGAGAGGATGACGGTGCAGCGAGGATGCTCTGAGCTGGCTCCCAGCTTCCCCCAGCTAAGTAGCCATCGTTATAGGAAAGCTGCAGCATGGGCAAGTAGCAGGCTGGAAATAAAGAGAAGGAATTGCTTTTTCTCTCAGGTCTCCCTGTCAAATGCTGTCAAAGGGTCCAAAACCATAGAGAGTTCAGAAAGGAATTAAGGACAGTTTCACCAGGGGCCACTCAACACCATAGTTTAGGCTCAAGAAGTCTCTAAATCTTGGGCTTTGTCGGGGAGAAGTAATTGAATATAACTCTAGATCCTCTACCAAAACATTAACTAACATCCAGCCATAGCATCTGGACTTGGGTAGACCTTGGTGGAACCCAGAATGGTTATTCTTTTGGTGCTTACCACTATACTGGCATTAGTGCAGTGCGGAGGGGAGATTCTTCCAGAGTCTGCAGCATCCAGCCCTTCACATCAAGCTGCAGTGGTTCACTCCAGGCTGTAATTCTCCCAACACACCCCTGCCTTTCTGCCCTGAGTTCTCTGCTTGCTGCTTTTGTCTCCAGCAGCAGATCTATTTCTGCTTGCTCGTGTGATTTGAGGAGCCCTCAATCAGAGGAAATCTGTGCTGAGACTGACCTAAGACAGGATCAGGCCCCAGAGAACAAGCCATTCAGATGTCTTGCAGAGGAGAGAAGTGGTCTGATGCCAATCAAGCCTGGGTTATCCCCCTGCCAGAGCCCCTTGATCTGTCAGTGCACATCAGTCTGCTCTAGCTGGCAGGGTAGCCTGTCTTTCCTGAGACGCTTGAAAGGAAAGTGCTACAATGTTTGTTGTTGAATTTAAGGAGTCAGAGGCACTGGAATGACCTTTGGTGAGATGAAACCAGGACTAAATGGCAAGCAAATTAAATGCCTGTTTGGGGGGGCAGAAAGGTGAAGCACTGCAAACGCGGGGGAGAGAATATTTATAAGGTCTGTGATTAAGAAATAATTCTGCAACACACTGTTTATGAAGCTGCCATGCTGTTTGCTTGCTGCTGATAGTCAGGGGAAATCTGATTTCTCCTGAGCCTGTTGGAGTGAAATCTGTCAGGTCTGCTCCCCCTGTTTGCTGGGAAGTGTGGGTATCTTGCACACACTGAAACACACCCAACAGGGAGGAGAAGCAGGTGGTGAAATTACCCATTTTGTTCTTCATTTCCACAGACAGTTATCTAGCCACTGGATCAGCAAATTTGAGATGGAATTGAGTTATTTTTGCTGAATATTGCAGGAGCATCTGGAAGGTGGGACTGTTCCTGAGCACTGCCTGAAATCTTCCCAGCCAGGACTGCTTGCCCTGGGGCCCTGTTTGTGCAATGGAGATGAAAGTGCTGCTTTAATTTCCCAGATGCTCAGGGAGTTGAAATCATCTGGCTGAAATCAATTGTTACATCAGGCTGTTTGTTGCAGGCCAGCAGGTTACTCGTGGGCTGGCACAGCTCCAGAGAGCGTGGTGCTGAGACCTTACTGCCCAGGAGGGGTTTTGCTGGGACAAGGCACACCATCCCAGCAGGCGTGAGTGAGGGATGCTGTGCCCCTTCCAACACCAAACCAGTGCATTCAAACCATGGAACAGGCATCCTGGCGAGGTGGTCGATGCCCCAAGCCTGTCAGTGTTTAAGAAGCATTTGGCCAATGCCCTTAATAACAAACTTTAACTTCTGGTCAGCCAGTTGGGCCAGATGATTGCTGTAGGTCCCTTGCTACTAAAATACTCTATTCTATTCTCTTCTTTCTATTTTATTCTATTCCAATCAGTTCCATTCCACTCCTTTCCCATCTAGTGGCATTGTCTGAACAAAGGTGCATCCCAGCTCCTGCACCAAGAGGGTTTATAGCACATCTGTGCTTCTCAGCATCAAGCCTTTAGTTCCAGCCACTGCCACCAGTGCTGATCAACTCCAGCAGGTAGGAGGGAAGCCAGGAAGTTTGATATAAGGGGTTGGTTTGCTGCCAGTCCAGCACAGCTTCCTCAGCAGTGTGGGACCAGGAGGGACATGGGAAACCACAGCCATCTTTCCCCTAAAATCTCCCCTGTGTTTGCAGCAAGCAGCACTCTGACGGAGCAAGGGAGTAGGGGAGAGCTGGGCATTTTCTTTATGCATTGGATCTGATGCTAGCTGGACCAATGAGATTTAGGAGAGATGACTTGGTGATTAAACAGGCCAGATCCCAACGCTGCACTTCCAGAAAAGCCTTTTTGGCTGCTGAAAGTGCTTCTGCTTGCAGAGGGCTTGTAACCATGAGAAGAAGGGAGCACTGTGTCCTCTCTGTTGGAAAGCACTGTGCCTGCCCTTGGACTCTTTGAAGACCTCACGACATGGGTATGCAAACAGACATTAGGGGCCAAGCCTGGTGTGAAGTTGCAAGTTCTGAGCAAATCTGGGGAAACCAAATGTAGGCAAGTGTCATGATGTAGCACTCAGAGCATGAGAACCAGAGACACCAGCTACAAAGGCGGAGATTTTGTGCTGTGCTTAGTGGGATGAGCATCCATCTAATCTGAAAAGTTCTTCTCAAGGTTTGAACCAGCTGATTTTTATTGGGGGGGAGTAGTCAGTCAGGTCTGGCTGTTTGAGAGAATGTGTCTCAGCAGCAAAGTCTGGTTCTGGCATCATGGATGCATGGGGTTGGAGTTGGTGTAATTTGACTTGGCTTCACCCACGTCACCCAGCATCAGCACCTCCCAGCATGGTCACTCTGTCCCCCTGCTCTGT
Organism: Chloroceryle aenea; assembly: GCA_013399075.1. Classification (NCBI taxonomy): domain Eukaryota; kingdom Metazoa; phylum Chordata; class Aves; order Coraciiformes; family Cerylidae; genus Chloroceryle; species Chloroceryle aenea. The sequence continues at coordinate 102,667 of VWZY01000498.1, forward strand.
GCAGCAGAAGGGTACCTGCTGGTGAGCTGGGATGGATGGCATCTCGTGGCTGCTGTTTTCCTGGGGGAGAGGTTAACCCTTCTGCTGGCAGAGCTGCTGTGCCAGCCTCAGCACTCCGTGTTCAGGCAGAAAGAGTTGGCGTTAGCAAAGACCTCATTTTTAAGCTGTTGGTGCTAAACTGTAAACAATGCACATGGAGTGAAATGGCAGCTGGGTGCCTGTTACCGGGCGAGCTGGAGCCTGGGAAGGGTTTCCCATTGACTCGCTTTGTAAACTGAGCCCTTACCCTGTTCAGTGCCCTCCACATGTTGTCTGGGTTCCTCCAGCATTTAAACCAACTAACCCAAATCATGGAATACTACTTTTTCCCCCTCTGAGGGATGTTGTCAGATGTTGAATTGCCTTTGCTCTTCCCTTGCTCAGCAAATGAGCTGACAGCCAGAACTACTATAAAATATCGTGGACAAAAAGATCTGAGTCTGGGATGAAGTGATTTGCAGCAGCAGGACAGTCCTTCCTACCTGCTGGCTTTCCTGAGCTTGCTGTAACTCTTCAAGCTGTGCCACAGGTTTAAAGGCTTTAGATTGTCACAAGCACTACCTGGGATTTAAAACCTTCATTTTGAGCCACCCTCCTCCTCCTTGCACTTTGTCTCCCCTCCTGCAACTGGATGAAGGAATAACCCAGTAGTTTTTCTCCCCTTGGAGGGAACATCCATCCCACCTCCTTGCATTAGGTGCTTGTGGTCCCCTGAATATGTTTTCTAGTCCCATGCCTGATTAGAAAAGGCCTTTGACTGTGAAAAGTGTGATTTTTTTTTTAACAACTACTCCTCCACTTCCTCTGCTTCTGCGGGACTGGAAGTTAGATTTGCTTTTGACACATGGCTGCAATTATTTAAATCTATCCTCACAACTTGGGCCGTGGAGCAGGGAATCAACTCTCAGAAATTGTTATTAAACGAGAGAATCAGCTGGTGAAATAATTAATCCCCACACACGTTGTGCTTCCCCCTCATCTTGGAAGTCCTCCAGACACCCCGGGATTATTTGTCTTGTCTAAAATCGACGCTGCCTTACTCCTCTTTTAGCCAGTGAGGGGCAGTTTGGTCCCTTGCCCGAGGAGCGGCTGCTGCTCCCGCGCCGGTCTGGTCTTCTGCCATGGTGCAAGGGACCCATCGCTCCCTCAAGCAGCAGAGCCCATCTGATCACCAGCCAGCCTCAGCGTGCCTGGCACCCCAGGCTATTTTTCCCACTTAGGAGAATCAAGCTTGATGATGAAGCTTTGCTAGGAGCTTTTAAATTTATTTTTTAGCAGCCCATGCATCGTTAGCGGTGGTAAATGAAGGTGTTTAGTGAGTTCATCCATCACTTCAACTGGAGGCTTCAACTCGCTCTCGGGGTGAGTTTCCACCTCCCACACCCACTGCTGCTCTCTTTGAATGGAAATAACGCTTTAAAATAGCAGTGCAAAGGAGGAGGATGATGGGAGCACTGGAAGCACTGCTGCTCCTTACGGCTGTGGGAGGAAGGGCTGGACTGAGGTCTTCTGAAGGTTTTGGATGGTGGCAGCTGGGCATCAAGCATTTTGAAGGGGCACTGAGGTGTGTTTGGGCTGGATCTGGGCTCTTTCTTTTTTTCTTGTGCGTTGCTGTGGGGCTGGCAGGAGTGGGAGAGCTCACATTGGGAGGGTTGGACTGCAGAAGGATGTGATCCCTGCATGAGGAGATGCAGGTGGTGGGGTGTAGGTCGCAGCAGGGCTGTGTGTGAGGACACTGGCAGCCGGCACGGCTGGAGCTTTCCTAGCATGGGTTCCTGTGTCTCGAGCCCAGGCTACTTGTGCCCTGGTTACTCATAACCAAGAGTTTCCATCTGACCCCTGGGAGCCTGGCTCTGAGGTCCCAGCTCACCCCATGGATGACCCAGACACAGGTTTGACTCACCCACTTCCAGTTCGACACTTCATCAGTAGATATAGTGTAGTTCCTTGGTGATGGGTGATGGAGTGAAGAAAAAAAACTCCTTCTGGCCATGGGCCAAGCATCCCTCAGCACTCAGGAAGGCACAGAAGGATCTTTTGCATCTCAAAAGGGGCTTGCTGGCACCTCTAAGCAAAGGGAGACCAAATAGCAGAGTGCAGCCCCTGCCTGCATTCAGGTCTCAGCTTTGGCTTTTGTACATCTTGCCAACACGCGACAGCCTGTGTTTTGACACATCCCAGTCCCTGAGAAATGGGGCATTCAGTCCCAAGACTGATTTCTTTTGTCTAACAACATGTAGTCCAGGGTAGCAGTATGTGTTTCCAGGTGTTTCACTGTCCCCCTGCTCCACGGCTAGCACCAGACTGGGGAGCTGGGGGGAGGGCTTGGGAGGAAGCCATCCTCATGCACTGACCTCTGCGTGCTCAGTCCCTTGTGAAGGTCACTTCTTACCTTGCTGTTGGGCATGAGGATTATTCCTTGGCAGCATCTTGGCAAAGACAAACACTCATCTGGAGTGAGTCCCCTCCTGTGCTCCCCAGGTTGATCAGCTACTGGGTCATGCTGGCTACTGTGTGCTAAAACAGGGCTCATTATCTTGGAGATGAGGAGCTGGAGACTTGGAAAGAGCTCCTGTATCTGTGTGTGTGTGTTCACATAATATGGACCAATTACCTGGGAATACAGCAAATCTCCTGTTCCCCTCTAATAGCCAGTTCAGAGCAGGGTGACACGAAACCTCACTGCTGCTGAGCAGAAAAGGGCAAAAGGTGTGTGTGTTCAGAAAGCTGAATGGGAGAGGGTGCTTGGTTGGTGGCTTTATTGGTACAGCTGATAACAGGGCTTGTCTTTCAGCAGAAAGCCAAGTAGGTTCCACAGCCAGTCAGGGAAACTTCAGGGAAGGTTTTTGTGGTTTACCTCCTTGTCCAACAGAATTTGTAGCACCACAGGGGCTTGGGGAGCTGGGCAGCACTGGTGTTTTGCTGTAAAGAGCATCAGAGCAAGTGACTTTTGTGTTTGGCCCCAGCTGAAGAGGCAGCCAGCTTCACCCCTGCTATGGGCTGGGTCTTCATCTGGCTGGAGGAGCTGGATGCTGACCTCCCCGATGTCAGCAGAGCAATAACCTGCCAAAAAACTGCAGTGCAGAGGGGAGAGGGAGGTTTTCTTTGGACAGTTAAAGACAGTCACTGTTGCCCGTTTTCTTTCATTTGGCTTTTCAACCCCACAAGTGGTAGCAGCTGCTTTCTGCTGCCCCCCCCCGGGCTCATGGAAAGGGCCATTAAAATGAAAGGACTTTGTGAGCAGGTTCCCCACAAGGAACTGCCCGGTAGGAAAAGGAACCTATGGGATGCAAATAAAGCAGGTTCAACCCCCCCTACTTCAGTGAGCAACTTTCTCCTGTAGATAAAAAGAGGAGAACAGGGGTACTATTAAACCTCACTGGAACAGAACATGAAAAAGCTACAAAAAAACCCCATCCCTTTTCTTCTGAAGCCACGAGCAGGGAATTAGTGGTGGATCAGGTTGTATCCTGTTATTGCCCATTTGATGAAAGCTGAGGTTACAATGGTCGCTCTGTTCTGCTGTGCTGAGTGGGACCCATTATTTTCCGGGCGCGTTAACGTAAAGCAGATTGCACCTCCTGGCGCAGTCGGGGAGGGCCCGGGAAGCTGGCACACANTACAAATAACAATTACAAATTGCTAGCAAGGCCAAATGTCAGGTGGAAGGCATTCACTTTGGCTCTCTGCATTTGCTCCTTCTTATTTGGCAGCTGGTCACTCTTGAGGTGGAGACCTTCACGCTGTGTAGCTCCTGCTGACAGAACTGCCTGGGTGCCCTGTGCTCTGTCAATAGAGTGCTCATGACAGAGAGTGCGCAGGGGGATGGTTCCTGAGCCCCCCCAGACATGGCTGGAGGACACCAGCCCCATAGCTATGGGATGGCTGCAAGCTTGTCCAGCCTCTGCCCAGGGTGGGGGGAATGGTGTGTGTCCCCCCCAAACCAGCTGTCTGAAATGTGTCCATGGTCAGGCTGAAAGAGACGTAGGTGGGTTCCCTTGGATCCACCTACAAGAGCATCAGGACCCATCTCAGGATTCAAACCCTCTCTGTGGACACTCTGGTGTCTGGGGTTGGGCTGGTGGCAGGAAGGGCTGGGATTTGGCTTCAAATGGAAGATGTGCCAAAGATTGGTGGGGCGAGGGGAAAACTGGGGAGATAGCAGCTCCTGGCCCTGGAGAAATTGTCTTCCCAAAGAGGGTGAGGGACATGCAGGGACCCTGGGAGCTGTGCTGGCAGCTGTGACTTGTGCTCTGGCTCTCATCAGAGCAACACAGGCAATAGGGGACCTCTGCCTGCCTAAACTCTTCCAAATGTGATCTGTGCTCCAATAAAATAAACAGTTTAGGGAAAGCGAAGCCCCAGGCACACACTCTGGCAGCTGATCACTCCCTAATTGCAGGAAGAGCAGTTGGGAGAGGGTTTTTTTTTTCTTCTTTGGGATGGTTTCTGATGAGAAAACTGGGCTGGAGGATCAGAGTTGAAGCTTCCCTCACCCCCACCTCCTACCAAAACCCTTGCTTTCCTCCCCTTTGTATGAATGGAATTCAGCTGATTTCAAGGAACAGGAAATAAACCCAAGCCTCTACAAAGTGTGAACCTCAACCCTTCAGCAAAAGCCTGTTTGGTTTGGTATGTGCAGTCTTCTGCAAACTTCTCCTGGGTTGTTTGGTTTTGTCTGGCAGCACCAAGGGCAGGTTCGAGGGCTGTGGAAGGGTTTGGGTGGGCAGAAGTAAACTGGGGGCCGATGCCTCTCAAGCCACCCTGCCTGACTGTGTGTGTTTCCCCCACCCTAAAGCTCCCCAGAAAGGGATGAGGATAATCAACAACATCTCTTTCCATCTGCACATAGACAAGATGTGTCAAAACGCTTTTCTTTTCCTCTTAAATTTGTGGCACAGGAGACAGAAGGAGCAGCCCAGCTCTCCCGCCCCCCAGTGAGGGGCACAGCCAGCCTGCTACAGGTACCGTGCACCAATTAACACCAAGCACTAATAAAACCAAAGGGAGAGTCTGAAATGAAGGAATTAAAGCACCCAGCCACCCTGGTTGTGCAGAAGAGGCTAGAGCCCCAGCGGGCGCTGCCTTGCCCCACAGGTCTCCCATCCCTCACCACTGCAGCCCCTTCTTCCTCCCCCTTCCTTTTTTCCTCCTCTTTGTTTCAGTTCATCTGTTTGCAAGGCTTTGAAATGTATTGGCAGCAAACTGTATGATTTTATGAGCAGTCTCCTAGTGATTTCTCTTCCTATGGCCTCTTGCCTTTGGACACTGAGAACAACAACCCAATTGAAAGGTCCTTTTTTCTTGTCAAACCAGAGCACATCAGTTTCCTTTCTCTCAAGTGGGGAGCTGCTGCTGCAGATCCAATGGTAACTTGAGTATCCTTGATACACTCAATCACAGCAGTTCCATTCTAAGAGGGTTTTTTCCAAAGCCCCCCCAAGCATTAGAATTTAAAGAAAATCTTCTTTATTTCATTACAAACTAGCGTTTGTTTTAATGCAAATGTGAACATTTTCATGTTCTGGTGCAGTTCTCTTCCAGGAGGTCATTTACAGAAGCAACAATCCCAGCATGTTGTTTTCTTTTAAATTCTTGATTGGCTTTGTGTTGGCACTTGTGCAAATTGCCCTTTCTGCAAATGCATGTTATTAGTGGGGCGGCAGCTGCAGGTTCTTATTAGGCTGGAGTGGAGTTCGTTGGCAATACTCCAGCCCAGTTTCTTTACAGGAAAATGCAGGTTTCTTGAGAGCGAAACGTTTCTGTCCTAGGAAGGAGTAGATAAAATCCATTTCATCTTCAGGAGGTAGGGAAATGGAGTACTCCAAACCAGCAGGGCAGTTACTTTCTTTTTTTCTTTTTTTTTCAGTAAGTTAAATAGAGTTATAATTATAGCAAAGCATTTTGATGGATCCCAAATGCTTATTTTTAGAATTTTATTTAGCAGGAAATTAAAAACAACTTTGGAAAAAAAATCCCTCTTCTTTTAACACATAAATGGTGGCTCTCACTGCATCCAGCCTCCTCAGCTCTGGCCCACGATGAGGAGCTGGCTGTGCAGGATGCAAATGAGAGCAGGTCTTCTGCTTAATTAGCCCTACTGCAGATATTTCTCCAGTTGCTTCTTCGGGTAACAGTACTTCATTTTCCAAGAAGCTTGTTGCTTTTAAAGGTTTAATTGAGTCCTTTTCCTAAACAGCCCAGAGATGCTGTGACGTTATGACAGCGGGAACCTTGCGGATGCAGGCTGCTGGAAGCTGCTGGGAAGGGCTGTTTGCTGAGGGAGCTTGGACATGGGAAGCAGCAGGTGCTGGTTTGGTCTATCCCAGACATTTTGTTTGGTTTAACCTTACCACTGGACCATTGTTTACCATTGCAGGGCTTTGTCAGTGGCAATGGATCACCAAATCACCACCAAGTGCAGCTGCTTCTCCAGTAGCCTGGGTGTGAGCCCCCAGCAGTTGGATCCAGATGGGCTTTCCTTGAGTTCCCAGGCAATGGCTCTGTAGCTTCCACTTGGCCAGTGTTAGTGGGTCAAATTTATGTGGTTTGAACTGAAAAAAAAAAAACCAAAACATGGCACCTCCCCCCCATTTATATTCATTTCAATAGCTAATGTCTAGTTCCTTCTACACTGATATTTTTCTCCTCAGCTTCCAAAATCAGTCCAAAAAAGTCTTTGCACTTCCTGCAGCCCCTATGCCCATGAAAGCCAGTGCAGAAGCCAGTCCCTGCCTGCAGTATTTGCCTGAGCTGCCTGACCTTTGTTCCTCTTGGTTTCCCATCTCCTCTGTGCTAGCACAAGACTGAGGCACATCAGCCTCAGAAAGGGACTAAATATCTTTGCTTAATGCAAAGAAAATTCCTTTCCTTCCTCAGAAAGATGCTCTAGGGTGGAATTAGAGGCATCTGGGGAAATGTTAAAGTGAATTGATACACCCAGCCCCAAACAGATTCTTTTCTGCTTCTTCTGTTCTCCATTTTTCCATGCTCCCGTCTCCCCAAACCAATGCTGCACCCAAAATACCAGATTCCTTCCTCCACATGCACATTATTTTGAATATTAGGATGCTTAGGTGCATTTAGAGCCAGACCAGGGTCTTCAAATTCTGAGCACAGCTTGCCAAAAGCCACCATCAGCTCTCAGCTAACTCAGCATAGGCGACATACCCAGCAAGGAATAAAACACACACTGGCATGGTGACATCTCAGCCCTTCCCCACACCAGGCCCTGTCCCCTGCAAGGTGGGACCAGTCTGCAAGGTGCAGTCTGTGGGCTGTGTCCCTCCTGATCTGGGTTTGGCTTGTGGGCACCACGGGCTGGGTGACACTGCTCTCTAGTGGAGGGCTCGAGATGGAGGAGCTGAGGCTGGTGGACAGGGCAGCATTCAGCCAGGGAGACAAATTACTCTTTCTTGTTATCTGTATCACAAGCTTTTAATACATGTCTGTGGAGACACTCCACAGGCATGGAACAACGTAGTGGAGAAATATAAATCAAAGGTGTTTGACTTTATCTTACCACCATGGGAAGGATTTTGATCAAGATCCTTCTGATGCCACTGTTCCTGCTGCTGCCATGCTGCAGCTGAAGCCACGAACCTGTGACAGTTCTGCTGCTGTAGGGGATGCTCTGGGGTGCACAGAAATCACTCTTCCCATCACATACCCCAGGCTTTGTGCCTGGAATAGAGGAGGAATGGGCCTGTGTAGCTTGGTGTTGAGCCAAAGAAAATTCAGTGGGCTTTGGAAAAGAAAGAGAGATAAACAAAGAGCTATTCCTGGAGCAGCCCGTGCACTTGGGCACACACAGGGGGTATTGCTGCAAGCAGCACACACGCAGCGACCAGCAGCATGCAGTGCTGGGGATCCTGCTGCAAGAGGGAAATTTGGAGAGAGTTTTAGCATTCCAGCACTCCCTGAAGATAGGTGCTTAATGAGATGCTTAAAAAAAATAAAATTGCTGTGCTGGATCCAAGAAATAACCCAAAGTTTGGTCTTGCAACAGCAACAGGAGCTCCTGTTTGGGGATGCAGGTCCCACAGCACAGTCCCAGCAGCCACGATTAAATGTGGCTTAAGAAAGTATATAATAAATTATAAATGGCCATAATACACTTACTTTTGATGTCCCATAGCAGGGCCAAAATTAGGAGCCAACCACCCCCCCACACACTCCCCCAGCTGATGAGCTGCCCAGGCTGAGGGATCTGCCCTTCCCATCCTCCCCTAAAGCAGCTGGCACTTGCTGGAGGAGCGAGCTGGGATCTTGATAGCAGGGAGGGACCTTAACAACAGGGATGTCTGGACTTTATAAGGTGAAAACTGCAAACCTCAGCAAAACTGGGAAGGCTCTTGGAACAAGAAGAGACTAAAATAAGTAATCCTCACTGGGCCTTTCCCTCTTAACACTAAAGACTTAGGAATTTCTTATGTGTTTATTGGTGAGCTCTAACAGGGCTTTAAAGTCACATATTTTTATATTTAGCTATTTTTAAAAATCCTCTTTAACTTGAGTCTCTCTAAGGAGAGGAGGGAAATCTTTCCAAGCTATTCCTTTATAAAGGTGATGAAAACCAAGAGACACTGTTAATAAACTGCTAAACCTTTCCATGGCAGGAGATGGACCAGCTAATGGGCAATCACAGCAACACACACACACATATGCTGGAGTGTTGATGAGTAAAAGTTAAGACTGAAGTGAAAAGTGAGTGGTGCCCCCTTTTGTGGTGGTCCAGTGTAGGAATCACATTTCTCTGTGACTCTGTCCACATTAGTCTGGGATTTCACCTATTTTGACAAGTGTTGGGGTTTCTTTTCCTTGCTGCTGGAGTAAGTAGCATTTNGGTCACATTCCTCATTTGAGCTAAATAGTTCTATTTTCTTGGCTCTGTTCTTCCTCCAAGGCTGGGAGAGCTTAACCCTCTAGTCACCACTAACCACTCCTAGCAGAGTCCTTGCATCTGTTTGTGCATCTTCCCTCCATTTCTGAGCTATCTCTACCAGTGATCAGTTGTCTTCAGTCGGAACAGGAGTAGGGACTCTAGAAAAGCTATTTTTTGATACCACCAATACTTCAGGACAAGTCTTTTATCTCAAGACTAGACTTTTTTTTTCTCACAATTCATTATGTTCGGTAATTTTTTGCTGACATTTTTGTGAATGGTTTTCTCACCAGTGATACCGTGTGATGTTTCTTACTGCAGTTCTTCCCTGTATGGGGCTGCCTCTTCATTTTTCTTGAGCTATTCCTTTGCCCCCCAAGGAAATGTCTCAATAGCCCAATTACAGGTTATTACCTGACACAGCAGCTCCTCACAGCCTGACCTGTGCAGCGCTTTAGAGACCTGGCAGGAGTTTAAACCAAGAGGCAACCCCTTTATTTTCGTTCTCTTTGATCTAAAACCCAATAGCCTTGGTACTGGGAACATTTTTTCTGATCTGATTCGAGGCTGCATGCAAACCAGCTTTGGTTCAGCGCGAGCGCGTGTAAAGCAGCACCCTGCCAGTGTTAGCACCAGTTCAGGGCATGGCTGTACCCCCAACCACCCCATGACATCAGCCAAACCCCCATATACTGTTTCCAATTAGGAAAAGAAAATAATCTGCATTCCCTTATGGAATATCCTCATAAAATGTGAGGCTGAAACCAAGCGGGTGGAGCTGAGCCACCACTAAAGCTTGTAGGGATTTCTCTAATGGGCAGCTCGTCCTCTGGAGATTTGGGGCCATTCTGTGGCAAACTTTATGGCTGGGATAAAAGTTTTTACAGCTGGTTGTTAACATACTATCCTCTTTAGTTCCGTGAGCTGGTGCAGAATAGCCACAGAACTATTTTTATTAAATTGTGATTGGGGTTGGGTTGTGTCCCGAGGGCCAGACCGAGCGTAGGCTGCCAGAGCCCAGCCAGGCATCCCCAGCACAGGGCAGCTCTGCCCAAGTGCTTCAGGAGCTTGCCTCTGCTGGACACTGCAGAGCTCCAGGGTGAAAGGGTTTTTTGTACAAGATAATCAATCTGTTTCAGCAGTCTCAGTTAAATTGCACTCAAGAGGCAAACGATAGAAGCCTACTGAGAAATTCTCTTTTACTCGCTGGCAGAAAGTCTATCAGTGCTCCAAGGGAAAAAAAGAATAAACCAAACCAAACCAAANTTTTTTTTTTCCCTGGGACTGTAATGCCTGTCCCTAGTTTCAAGAAGGAGCAGCTGTAAAACACACCTACACAGGCACATGAGGTTTGGGTTTTTATAGATATACACAGAGTCTCCTGATACAGCCTTTGGAGCAGCCTTCCAGGGTCCCACAGCAGTTCACACAGGACCAACCCATCCAGCCTTGGCCAGGCAAAAGGGCCCCAGTTTGGTGAAGGGCAGAGACCCAGCCAATTAAAAAAAAAA
>VWZY01000498.1:113189-136859 GCA_013399075.1 Chloroceryle aenea
CCCTGAGCTCACTGACATCCCGTGGCTGGAGCTAGGAGGGTGATGTGAGCTCTGTGTCCTGGGAGCATGAGGGAGTCTGCCAGCATCAGGGAGTGTCCCCTGGTTCAGGCCTTGAGAGAGATGAAGGCTATTCTCATCTTCTCTGTTTGACTCATCCTTATTAGAATATCTAAAATAAAATATTTATATTGTATATTTATTTTATATTATATATATATAGGTCACATTCCTCATTTGAGCTAAATAGTTCTATTTTCTTGGCTCTGTTCTTCCTCCAAGGCTGGGAGAGCTTAACCCTCTAGTCACCACTAACCACTCCTAGCAGAGTCCTTGCATCTGTTTGTGCATCTTCCCTCCATTTCTGAGCTATCTCTACCAGNAAGGGTTTTTTGTACAAGATAATCAATCTGTTTCAGCAGTCTCAGTTAAATTGCACTCAAGAGGCAAACGATAGAAGCCTACTGAGAAATTCTCTTTTACTCGCTGGCAGAAAGTCTATCAGTGCTCCAAGGGAAAAAAAGAATAAACCAAACCAAACCAAATGTGAAGCAATATTGAAAGCAGCTCCAAACAAACAAACAAAAAGCTGCTCTGAAGTTATTCCCATTCCCCCTTTGTTATCTTCTTGGGTTTGCTAAATTAAAGCCACATTAAAAGTCTCCCAGGAAGGTTTGTGGAGCAGGTGGGCAGCACCACTCCACGCAGGGGATTAAAACAAAGCTCAGACCCTAGATGTTTACTTGCAGCCGTGGTATTAAATGGTTATCACTTATTGGCAGGGATACCACGTGCTTTATTTGACAGCAAGATCCCTCCGTAACCAGCTCTGGTGCTCAAAGACTTCAAGACAAGACTAATTTAGGATTTTTATAGGCAATAAGAGCACCAACCTCACTCCACCTCACTCACCAGGGCTGCTGTGGTGGTACATATGGGAAAGCAATAGATGCCAACACAGAAACATCAATATATTATTTTTTAAAATAATAAACATACTATTTAACTGGCTTCTTTCCCAGCATTTGCCAAAAAAATACCAGTGGAGAGCCACGTCCCGTGAACACCTGTCTTTCTGCCCACATACATCAGACCTTGTAAAGGGATAAGTAGAGCTCTTGTTAAAGGACTGTGTGTTTGGGGTTGCAAACCACAAACTGCCACTCTTAGAAGTGCCACCACAGCAGTGAAGCGCCAAGAGCTCAGGGCTTGTGGTACACACGGTGGGACCAGCTGTCAAACGTCCGACGGCACCGCACAGGACAGAGCTCCAACACGGTCCATTGGCACTGGAGCAGCTGCTCTTGAGCTGCTGGTGGGTGCTGCTCAGCATCTCAGAAAAGCAGCATTAGTGCTGGTTTGCATTTCCAGCTAGGAAAACCCGCCAGGGGCTGGGCAGAAGCTTTGCCCAGCTCAGGCTGTAGTGGAAGGCAAAAGCATTTCTGCAGCTGGCTGACGCGCGTGCCGCCGTGGCAGAGGAGCCACGTGAGCTCACCAAGTTGACAGGAGCAATTAGCATGCACGAGGCTCCTTCCACCTCCTAATTCACTCAGAATAATTCATTAGCAAAAAAGGCCTCAGCAGCACTAGCCTGCGACAGGTCCTCATTGTAGATGTGTTTGATTCACTTTAGAAGATAAATTGACCTGTGAAACTCCAGTCTAGCTCATGCTAATGAGCTTCTGTAGGTCCATTGTGAGCATTAATTTATTTAGCTAAGTCTTTCTCTGTAGTGCTCATCTCCTTGGCAGCTAGACTGAAGAGACAGAATAGGTCTAACATGCTGGAAATACTTGAACAAATCACCCAACCCTGGAGGTATCTAGCCTGCATTTGCTGTCTTAGGATGAAGTTGTTCTTGCTTGGGGGGTTGGCCCTCAGTTTCCCACCTCTGCAGGCTGTGAGGACAAACACATCCTTCTCCTCAAAGACCTGTACAATCAGCAGTGTGGGAAGGGTTACACCAGCAATTTCTGGTGCGCCAATTAAGGGTTTCCTCAGCCCTTTTGGGTTTTTTTGGGCACCTTTAAAAGCATCAGGATAGCCTCTTAATACCTCAGTCTTGTGGTGGCTATAGAGAAGAACCCTGCACTCTTTCTGAAGTGTGGGTTTTGAAGCTTTTTTCCTTCTTTCTGGCCATTTTCTATCAATAAACAGCCTTGGAATGTCTCTCCATGCCCTACCCCACCAGCTGCACCGACACACTCCTGGCCTCCTCAGAAGAGCTAGTTCACCCCAGCTGAGCATCCTACCTAAGTAACACCTCCAAGAATGGCCAGGGAGCAGGGACATCTCCCCCCTCCATTAACATCCTTCTCCTTTTCTTCCTCCCCCAGCTTGAAAGCTGTCCTGATGGGGAAGCCTCAGGACAACACAGTGGACTTGTCAGGCATCCCGCTGACGCTGAAAGACTTGGACCGTGTCACGTCCTACCTGCAGCACAGCTCGGAGCACATCGACACGGTGGAGCTGTGCTTCACAGAGCTGACAGATGAGATGCTGCTGCAGCTGCTGCCGGCGCTCTGCGGGCTGCCCCACCTCACCACCCTCTCCCTCAACGGCAACCGGCTCACCAAAGCCATCCTACGGGACCTTACTGAAACCCTGAAGGACCCCAAGAAGTTCCCCAGTGTCACCTGGATTGACCTTGGCAACAACGTGGACATCTTTTCCTTGCCTCAACCCTTCTTGGTCAGCCTAAAGAGACGATGCCCAAAGCAAGGCAACCTGCCAACCATTCTGGAGTTTGGTGAGGGTCAGGTAAGTGATTTGGAGAGCCAAGATGGCCTGGCTGAGAGCCAGGAGGACCTGCGAGATGGACCAGGCAAGACTGACAACATAGGCTTGCAGCAGACAGACAGAAAGGTCGAGGCTGGGGAGCTCCCCAACTCGGAGCAAGGTGCTGCAACACCACAGACATGACATTCATCTCCGTGGCTCACGGGTGGGCACACTGAGCAAGGAGGACTTAAAACCACGACCTCAGCACTGGAGGTCCAGGCAGAGGGTCAAGTCCAAGTCACAGAGTGGGATCCTTTGGGAGTCTGGACTGCTGCCTTCCTCCCATATGATGAATGTCAACTTGTTTCTTTTCAAAGAACATGTAAAAGGTATTGATTGTTGTATTTTATAAAGGCTGGCCAGGTGTTTTTAACCATTAGTGACGTGCTGTGCTTTTTAACCTCTCAAAACTTACAACTCCAACGTGGTGTGTAATAGGAGGGCCTTAGAAGAGCACAAAAGGGGAGCAGAAAGGTGGCCTGACTCTGCAGGGGAGGGCTCCTTTTCCTTAGTGCTGGCTCTAACCAGACCCCAGTCGCTCTCCCCCCCACACTGGCCAGACAACAGTCACCCCAAAGAGGACTGCTACCAACACAGCCCTTAAATCCCTTCCAATCCTGACTTGAGGAGCTGCTGATGAATAGAGTATCTGCTGAGATACAGCAAACATTTGGTGGTGTTCTTAATATTGTGAGCCTGCCCAGAGGGAGAGCTTTGCTTTTCTGGTGTGGAGCTAAATCCCAGCCTGTGGCTGTGCCCGGGCCCCACGCTCACCCTCCAGCCCTGCTGAGATCAAGCTGGCACTTGTGCCTGCCCAGTATTTATTCAGATGTAAAATCCAGTTTCCCCACCAGCAGTGCTGCTGTACTAATGCCAGAGCTTTTAATGTGGTACTGGAGCTTGCCCCAGCAATGCTCAGAGTACCTGACCCATTTCAGAGAGAGATCTGCAAAACCTGTCGGGGGCTCAGCTCAGATCCATGGCTGTTGTTGAGAAGAGAGACCGTGACACTGAAGGATTTATAAAATTAAGGACTAAATCCTGGAGTTCATCCCTGTCTCACTGTCACTAGGCCGGGCAGACCCAGTTGGGTGGAGATTTAAAGCCTCAGAAGGGCTGTTGGGTCACTGGGCTGTGTTCATCCCTCTCAGACCAGAAGTGCTTTGTTTCTAAACTGTTGGTTTGTCTAATTCTTAGTGACATGGGTTTGATTTTCTTTTACTTTTTGATGGAAAATGGATCACCCCAGAGCAGCAGCACTGGAATGGGCACTTTGGCTTTTGAACCAGAATTTCAGTTGATCCTAAACCTGGGGGAAGAGCAGGAAAGTGTGAAAAACTTCCTGACATTCAAAGGACCAAACAGGACTCCCTTTGCTGAGAGGGAGCCCTTTTCTATCTGTTCAAAGCCCATCCCTGACCAGCTCTACAGCATCGTTTTCCAGTGACCCTCTGGCTTCACTGCTCCTGGGTACAAAGGCAGACAGACTTCTTGGTCATCTCTTTGGCTCTGCTCATTTAACATCACTTCTTCCAGAGGGGCTTCATGCTGTCAGTTGTTGTTTCTCCTCCATATGCAAGTAGGTAACTTAGAAAAAACTCTGCTACTCGTTTTAATACATTTGGCAACGTTCAGTATGATTTGCATGTATCCAAGACTTTTTTCCTTATTTTTTTTAATGCTAACTCTTTCCAACAGGCATGAGAAAAACTTTGCAGTGAATAAACTCTTCTGTTTGAAATAAAGGAGCTATCCGTAATCAAATAAATTACAATGTTTAATAAAGACCCAGTGATTAATTTTTCCTCTGTACAGGGCAAAATGCTCAATCAGCAGCTCAGAGCACCCCAGCAAAAGCCACAACTGGAGGAGAAACCAGGTCTGGGTTCTCCAGGGGGTTTAAAAAAAAAAGGGTCACTGTGGCTAGCTAGAGAAATTAAAAACCCAGTTTATGGGCTGGATTCTGCAAGGTGGGCACAAGGTGGACACAGAAGCAGCACAAAACACTGGGTCTCAGCTGCATCCCCAACCATTAGCACACCCCACAGGGAGTGGGGCTTCCCAGGAGCCACATGCACAGGGTCTCCTTGCCTATGTCAGGCTGTGGGACAGAGCCCATGGCACATGTGTTTCATTTGTATGGTGCCTGCACCCAGGGCAGGCAATGAGACACAGACAGCAAATCCATCACCACTTCATCCACCACAGGCCCAGATCACCCTGCTGTGCCAGTACCAACTCCCTCCTGGAGATTTGGTAACACATGGGGATTTCATCAAGAACAAAATTTCTCTTTGCACAAAAGAAGCTGTAACCATTTCTCCTGTAGGAGGTCAGGCACTGGTTTGCTCAACACTCAACCCTGGGCTCCCTTCCTTCTCATGTACAGCTCAGGCTCCTGGTTAAATCACAAGCTGCTTGCTGCAAGCTTTTTACTTTCTGCTGATTATTTGCACAGGGACCAGCCAACCTGGGCCCCAGCATCTGTCTGGACTCCCCAGTCTGGCTGTGCAAATTCATAAACCAGGGCACTTTGCATTTAGCAATGCATCATTTATTGATGCTTTGCACCCTCTGACACAAACCACCCTGGAGGTTGCCCCTGCCACATTTCCTCACTAGCTGAGCTTCCACCTGCTGGGAAATCCATCAATCAGCCAGGAGTTTTGCATTTATCAGGCTCTTTCTGCAAGGGGCTACCAGCAGCTGAAGTTAAGGCTGCAGAGGGCTAAATGCAAGGCTCTGGCCCCAGTGGTGCCACAGATGTGCTGTGAACTGGGAGCCCCTCAGCCCAGCCATCCCCCACTGCTGTGAAACGCTGTGGCTGGGTCCCTCACACGATGATCCAAGGCAAAGGACAAGCCTGCAGAGAAAGACCCCACATCCCTCAGCCCTTCAGTCCATGCAGACATTGCACCACTTGTGCTGGTTCTGCTCCACTGGTGCAGAGAGGCTGTGCCAGTATCTCTGTACCCAGTGGGGATTTAGCCCTTCTGAGAAAGGGAAATAACCAGAAAAGGCCTTTTGTTGATATATTTGTGCATGTTGAAGCAGGCACCAAATTACTGACTTTCATAGGAAAAGAAAGAAAAAAAACAACCCAAAATGCAGCTCTAGTAGAGAAACTTATTCTGTATAAAAGCAAGAGAGCTTTAGCTAATCAGCCTCTTCCTCGCAGGATGGATTAGGTCAATTAGCCATTTATTGCACTTCAGGATGATGATGAACCTGTGGGCTCAGTAAGGGGGAGGGGGGTTTAGGCAAGCAGCATGAGATTGTGTCCCCTCACAGCTCATCAGCATCAAAACAAGCTTGGGGCTTACTTCATCTATAATCAATGTTCCCCCTGCTACACCGGGCTGCTTCTGCTGGTCAGAAGCTTTTAAACGGCCCCAGAAGGAGTTAAGCACTGAAAAATCACTGCTGGTAGAATACTGAAGTTGACTGAGGTCATTTCTTGTGGAAGGGGGGAGGAAATGACCACCATAAAATAAAAAAGTCCATAAAATATCCAAGCCTGGCTTGGTTAGTGATCTCCACCAGCACCACACAGCTCTGTCTGGGCAGGAGAGAAACAAGCCTGTGGGAGAAGATTTATGCCTTCAGCAACAAAAACGTAATTGGAAATCATTCTGTGCAGATTGAAGAGCCCATGCTGGGGGGAATCGAAACAGTAGGTGAGGAATGAGAGAGGCAGGAAAGGGCTGGTGCCACGTGTTTTGGAGGTCTCCTACCAGCTGGGTTTTCTTGGAAGAATTGGCAGAAGCCCACTTTGGATTTTGAATGTGATTATTCATTTAAATTAGGGTTACATTCCTGGGGGGTGGTCAGCCCCAAGCACGGGCTACGTTGGAAAGCAGGGAAGCCACAAAAACCACTGCTGGGGACAGCAAGAACCCCTAAATACTTTCATCAAAAGCATTACCTGCTGCTCACCAGTCCTTTGGAGGGAATCAGAAGACTGCAAATGCCTACTCAGAACTGCCACAGAGGGACCTTTAAGAGCAAGGGGACACCAGGGGAGAGGGGTGCCCCAGGCAATGAAACAACACTGGGTTTTCTCACTCACTATCTAGCTGACCACGTTTGGGGACAAGTTCCAGCATTTCTACAGGGTTCAGCACCCCTTTGTTTTTAGCAGTGAGAGAGGAGGAAGCTCCTGAGCTCATGAAGGGACCACTTGTGCCCTCAGCAACACAAAGACTCCCATGTTCCATTAACAGGGAGCACATTGCTGGTAGCTGCTATTGCCAAGGAAACCAGCTGACCTTATTAGCAGTATTCATCTATTAATGCTTATGAGGAGAGGCAAAAACAACTCACCTAACCTCTTCAGTGTAATGTTTCTAGGTGAGCAACAGATTTAATCTCTTCCCAACCTCTCTGGTGCGTAGATGTTGTCCTGGAAACATCACACAGTGATTCCACTCTGCCTTTGCTCCAGGGACAGTTGAGTTTTTATCTTCCCCGGGGGCTGTATTCCACCAGCAGAATATATACAGCAAGAGGAGACGATCTTCCCAGCTCTCTTAAATGTCTTTAGTATTAAATTCTGAAGGACAAACAAAAAAAAAAACAGATATGTCACTCATGGTCCTCCAACAGCCTCCAGAGATTCAAGTCTCACTGCTTCACCCATCTCCATGAAATGTCCTCAAATGCTCACCAGCTGTAAGCAGAAGACCTGATGGCCCTGCAACACCAGAACCTGCTGGGATTTGGAGATTCAGCCTTTCCTTTCCATCCCTTGGGCACAGAGGTCTACTAAGATAGAGTTAAAGGCTCCATGGGGATCACTCCCCACCCTTGCACACTTCCAAGCCATGTGTTTGCACACACACGCAGGCAGCACATCACCACTGCTGCCTGTCACACGAAGCCAGCCAAAGCATAAGAAATACAACAGCTTTGTGCCCTACATTGTATTCACACATGCACAGGCAAGGACAGCTTGTCCAGGAGGAAGACAGGGTGAGGGGCAAACACCATCTCCCTGCACTGATCAGAGCTGCTCTTCCCACTCTGAGCGCAGTGCAATAGCCTGGGCAATGCCACGCTGAGCCACAGACCCCCCCCAGACCATGATAAAAGCAAATACCTGCAGCAGCAACTGCTCACAGCAGAAAGGTTCATAGCCAGGAGACAGGCAAATATTAGTGCAGGGCTGCCTGCGAGGCTGCCCCCTTCCCCTCACTGCAATCCCCACTCTGCTTGTCCTGGAAAACCTCCTCCAAATCCACCCAGGGACAATCCCTTCCCCCCCAGGACCGAGGCCTGGGGGGAATCAAAGCCCCTCTCCCTGATGCAACCCAACACATCCTTTTCTCTCACATTTTCACTCATTTTATTTAAACCCATCACACCCACCTTTAAGACACATCATCTCCCCCCCTCCTTCCTCATTTTTCCTCCTCTTTATTCAGAAGTAAAACTGCAGAACAGGTACCCAGGAGGGGGCCTGGGCAGGGAAATGGTTTTGCCTGCACTCACTGACTGGGCTGTCCCTGATGCAGCCTCCCCTCCTCCTCTCTGCCTCAGCAAAACCCACCTCAGCTTGTATTTATTTTCATTTCCTTCTAAGCTTTAGAAAGAAATATATATTTGCAGGGTTGCAGCACGTGGAGGATTTCCCCTGTGCTTCCTAGGAATACACAGCACTGCAGGGAAGAACTGAAATAAATTAAACTAGAGGGGGTTGGTGTGCACAGGCTGGGTTGGGTTTTTTTTCTTACATCTGTATTTTGCAGCCTCTGAGCTGTAAAGAAGCAGGTTCATAGGAAACAGCTGTTTATGGGAAATGGGTGAATGAAAAATCATCACAACTGCTGCAGAAGAAGGTGGGATTTTGATGGGAAAAACACAGTTTTCGAATAAGAAAAAGCTGACCTAGTTGAAAACCCAGAGAGCAGCAGGTCAGCTGACTTCTACCAGTGTTACAAATATTTATTGGAAAATGTGCTGCTCAGAGAGTGTGAAGAGGGCTTCCCAGGGGTTGGGAAGGATTTCTACACTTCTCATGGTAGGTGTCCAGTGAGCGCCCTCCTGAGCAGATGCGGCTGTTCCTGGGAGCAGATACAACCAAACCCCTGAAGGCAGGAGGATGCCCAGCTGCCCAGAGAGGGGCTACAGCCAAATCTCAATGGAAACCCCAGTATCCAGACCTTAACAAGGTTGGGCTGTCATCTTTCCTGAGCAGCCGTGTACCCAGGAGAGCCACCTGCCCTACACACACCCCAGGGCCTCGCCGTCCAAAAGGATGAGTCAGGCCACACAGAATCAGGCTTTTCCCACCTAAAACATAACTCAGCATCTGGGGAGTCATTCTGAAGGCAGTGAGCCAGGCCATACACAACCAAGGTGAATACTCTGGTTCTTGGAAGGAAAATCAGAAGAGCGTTTCAGCTGCAGCTGGTTAAACAGAGAAGGAGCAGGGGCTAAGGAACATACTTGCAGGATGTGGTTTTCCCAGGGAGATGGTGACTGATGGGGTTGCAATGAAGGACACAAAAAGGGAGAAGGTTGAGACCTGGGTAAAACTCATCCACAACACCTAGTATTAAAAAAACCCATCCATATAAAACTCCAGGAGGCTAAAACTTTCAGCTGCTACCTGAAGCCTGATGTTTTTTCCCTCCTTACTAATGGAATTAGAAGTCCTGTCTAGGGGAATCCTTTGCATTATTTATTGGCAGCTCATGCTGGTGTGTTTAACACTGGCCCTGGAGATAGTGAAAAGTCTGACCAAGCTCAGCTGATAGGGGAAAATGTGTATAGTGGCATTTGGAAAAGTAATTAAGTATTATCCCTCAAGGACTACCTGTTTTGCATACAAAACACTGAGCAAGCACAGGTAGAAACCAAAGGGGCTTTAGCTGTTGCTGATCAAGGAGATATGAACTAAAATTCCATTGCAGTTCAGCTGTGTGGAGTTCTTGCTGGAATTATTTTCCTTAGTGGAGTTATAAGGCCAATGCCAAAATACTTCAGGGCCCAAGAAAGAAAGTGCCAGATGCCAGGTACTGGGGAGGACCAGCCTCTCGTGAGTAGGGATAGATGGATCAGGCCACCTTCTCCTTCCCTCCATTATCTCCCACATTTCAGTGAGCAAATATTCCACCAGGTTGTGAATTTTCCCTTATACTACAACTGTAATATTATTTAAAAAGATAATTCTGATGCATCCCATTGTTTTGATGCTTGTGGCAATGCCACAGGTCTTGGCCAGGATGAGGGCTCTGTTGCAGCAGATGCTGTAGAAACACAACAGCCCCTGCCCATGACCACAGGCAGGACAGCATCCTTCCACCACACACTCAAAGCTACCAACCAGCAAAAGTGACTCCCGAGTTCTTTACATAAGATGGATTTGAAAACCAGTTTTCCTAAGACATCAGGATTAATAATGGCTTTGGAAACATCCTGAGATCCGTGCGTCCTGCACTAGCGAGGGCAGCGAGGAACAGCCTGCAAGGCTTGGTTAGCATCAGTCAGCCTCTGGGTACTGAGCTGGCAGATCAGCCTTTAGAGGTCACAGCTTAAGTTGAGTAGACTTCATCGATCGTGCCATTAACTGCCTGTCCAGTGGAGAGCTGCTGCAGATGGATGACCAGTTAATTAACAGCAGATTGCTTGTAGGAAGCTTTATTACAGAGAAAGGCAGCAGCAACTACTGCTCTTCTGCTACCTGGTGAGATGGTCAAGCTCATAACCAATCTCCTTTTTCAGAGGTTGCAATAAGCAATATCTGCAAGCAACATCATAAAAGACGGGGGGGGGGAAGACCTGTATGTCTAAAGTATGTGATCCATAATGAGCTGAGTACTTGCTGGTAATAAAATGTGGATGTTCACTTGCTTATTTGAGCAGCCATAAGCTGAACTGTTAGGAAAATACTTGCTCTACTTTGCTTGTGCTTTACCATTAACAAATGTTAGCACAGAATTTGTTCACAGGGAAGAATTGCGAGAGCTTTGCTAACTGGAAAGGACAGAGGAACCCTGGATCCAAGCTGGCACCAGAGGACAGGTATTTAGGAATACAGTGCTGACTTTTTGAATGAAAACTGCCTAAGCCCATGGTTCAATTTCTCCTGATCAATGGTGAACTGGAGATGCTTTGTTTAGAGTCCCTTCTAGCAGTGCTGGGCTTGCTTTTTTGGTCTTCTCTTCTGTAGCCTAATGCAGAGAAGAGACAGCTGGTTTCACCTTTGCCTTAGCTGTGGGTTTTACATAAAACTGAAGACCTGATTTAATAAAGTCAGAAAAGATGCAGCCTGGTCACCACCACCTTTAATTATTTGTGCAGATTTCTGAATTAATTCCCCAGGCTTTCTGCCTCCTAATAGCTTATTGATTCTGTGGCTTCTGTGCCACCACCTTTGCTATTTTATTAATTCAATCTGAGGAGCAAAATAAACCTGCGGAGTCTATATAGCATCCTTCAAGAAGGGCTCGTGTAGCTGCATCTGGTGGGATGGGCTGAACAATCCAATGCCAGCGTGGCTCTTTAGTAACCCCATTACACCCTGCAGCCTTCTGTGAGTTGTTAGCAGAAGCAAAAATAAGATTTTGAGGTTTACAAAAGAGAATCATCGAGCCACTTCTTTGTGCTGTACCAAGAAGGGGAGAAAAATCAATATATAACTCACTGGCAATTTGGCCCATGCATTTATCACTGCTTTTTTCTAAGTGAAGCTGCTCTATTTCTGGATCTCCCCATGGTTTGCTCTGTTATCTCTCAGCCGTGTCTCTCCCCGGGGGAATCCAGAGCTCCCCTTGGTTTGCACCTTTGCAGAGGTGCTCTGGGAGGAGGATTTTGCAAGCAGCAGCCAAAGGCCTCCTCCAGCATCAGGACTCCAAGTGATAGCAATAGACATGCTAAACACAATGTGATCATTACAGCTACACAATTAGACCTCAAAGCACCTTGATTGCAGGCACATCTGTCCTGCAGGTGCAAGCTCCTGCAATAGATGTAGTGCTCCATATATATGAGTCTCTCTACAAGAATTTCTATGGAAAACTACAGGATAGAGGAAGAGACATTCACCATAAGAAATATGGAACAACCCAGCTGCATCACCACAGGAATGAGCCTCCCCCCTTTCCTCTCTTGCAGCTGTCCCTTGTCTTGCCACTACCTCCAGGTAAGACCTGCAGTTCCAGCTTGTCTTACATAAATGAAATATAAGGCAGTAAAGAATCAAGCTCTGAGCACCACTCACATCATGCTCCCATACCTGCTAACCTGGCTCTTCCCAGTGCCTGTTGAATCCTGCACAGAAGAGATGCAGGCAGAAAAATCTCAGAGGGGGACTGTTTTTCAGACATACAAAATAAAAGGCACCTGCTTCAGACTGCCTGCCTTTACACATCACTCTCCAACACAAGGACAACTTCTCCATTACTTTGGTGTTTTGTTTCATCTCCTCCACTGCACACACCTGCTTGTTAAATTATGAATTTAAAGGCTAAGTTATTTTCCAGCCGTTCTGGGGGAAGCTGTGCTTGCTTGCAAGTCCAGAGCTCCCCTCCACCACATGCACTGGGAAGAGCACAGAGCTGCAGGCTAAAATGCAGAACTTAAATTTCTTCCTGCCCTTCACGTGCCTCTGTTTGCCAGGAAAGCCTGCCAACTACATTCAGGTTCTTTGCAAGAAATGGAAAGAAAAAGATAATCCGTCAAATTTTAAGGAGCATATTTTCAAAAGAACAAAGGACCTACTTCTCCCTTCCGAGCAGCTGAAGAAGAAAGGCTTTGCAAAGTGTGCTTAAAGGTGACTGGGTGAGACACATTCTCCCAACAACTAGCAAAAATTACTGCAAAAAAGTCACTCCATTGTTCAACCAGGGAAAAAAACCCACCAACATAAAGCTACAAAGCAGCAAGAGAGTATAAAACATTGAAATGCTCAGGAGTTACCAGCTGTATTTCACTCCTGGCCCAAACCTCAGCTCACATCCACAGCACGTCAGCCTCCTTTGGTAAATTTGTGGCACAGGAAGGTATTTGTAATGTTCTAAATGAAAAAAAATCCCCAGCATCCCTGGAAGGAAACCCAGTTTGCCATCTGAGAGGTAAAAAATCTCCTGCTGCCGAAACTGCCCTCAGTCTAGCTGACCAACCTGGGTGGATATTGTTTCTTGAAGTGATAACACTACTTAGGAAGAGGCAGGAGGCAAGAGCTGTTTTCCCCACACCTACACAACACACAGACACACACAAAAAAGGGAAGAGCAGCTTTAATTTAGGTGGTGCTTTTCATACAAACTGTACCTTGCAGACTGGGCACAGCAGCTCAGGTTTGCACATCAGCAAAACCACCACCCATCTGATGGGCAAAATCTGTTCCAGCTCCAAGCAAGCCTTATTTAAAAGTCAGTCCCACACAAATTCAGTACAGGTCACTTGAAAGGGATGAAAGCAGCATTTGCTGCTGCCAACTGCCAAGCACAAGTCAAGCAGTCAGTGATACCTGGTAGGAAATAAGCTCTGGATCACAGCATTGCTGAAGCAACAACAAAACCACACATGTGCTGTACAACTCTTACATATTTAAGTATCTAGAGGTCTCTAATATCTTGTCCTTACTTTAATCTGTGTTCCTCCAAATCCCAGGTTCTTTTCCCTTTCCCTCCTAGCCCACAAAACATCTTCTGAAGCAGCAGACACTAACAGTTCCTCTTGAAATCCCTCTCTGCACCAGGATCAGTATTTTCTCACGACCACCAATTATTTCCTTCTCCCCCCTCAATTTCTAGGAAAGGCTGAAGGGTGTGATTAGGCACCTGCTGCTCTGGGAAATCATAAGTTTTTCCTACCTCCTTTAATGTCCTCTTCTAATGGTACCACATCTTCCTCTTGCGACTGTGACTTTCTGCCTGCTAGTCCACAACTTCAGAGGCTTGTGCTTGATCAGAAATGGAGCTTTCCTCCACTGCCTCCAAAACCACCAAACACTGCCCAAAAATTGGCTGTTTCTTCCTTGGAGCTTTCCCCTTGCCACTCTGTAAGCAGCAGGAGAAGTTAGATAAATGTAAGATTATTTTTATAAAATCCTGGATTCTGAGAACAGAAGAAAGTAAAAGAAAACCCCCAATCCTTGCCCTGTGCCTGAGCTATCAGGGGGAGCATTAAATGGCAGGTGGATGTTTAAACTCAAATGGAGGTAAAGAGCCTCACCTGGGGCCCCCAACGAGCACCAGCTATTTAATCAGGAAGGGTCAGCAAATGTCCTGACCTCAAGCCAAGTCCTGCATCAGCCTGGGAGCAGCCTCCAGACTTTTAATAAGGTGATTCAAGCTCTAACTTTGTTAAATACAAATGGGCCATCTCTTCTTGCCACGACCTGCAGACTTTGCTTTTGGACAGGTGATCAGTTTAGCAGGGGTTGGGGGTGAGGGGAATTGCCAGACTGATTGAATGCAGCTTTAATGCCAGGAATAAGACCTGCCCCTGAAGGATGAACCTACAGGTTTTGGTGAAAAAGCATCTGCTGAATCTGACATCTTATTTTGTAGATACAATTGTGCCCAAAAACCCTCTGAACTGACAGAAAAATCTGTGTCCCCAGTGGCTGGACTCCCAAATGTGCTCTCCAGAGGTGCTAAGGATGGAAAAAGTTTCTCCAAGCACAGTATTACTTTACTGACATTTTCTACTTCCTTTTTATCTATTTCCTCTGCCTTTCCCGATCTCCAATTTCCTTCCATGTGTCTTTTTCAGCATCCCACCTGCAAACCCAGTGACTGTAACATGCTGCTTGCTCAGTGAGCGGAGCTCTCCTGGAAACAGAGCTGCTGTACCACACATTCTCTCAAAGACACAAGCTAACAAGTTTTCACACAACCCGTAGAGAAACCAACCCCCAAACCAGGCTAAACTTCACCAACAGCCACCCAGAGCAGGGCAGCCGAAGAGCAGAGCTGATCCTTCATCCGTGTAACCAGCTCTGGGTAGCACAGCAGCTCTTCAAACACTTCTGGTGTCATTGCTGTTACTTCGGTCCTGCTCTCCTCCCCCAAACCCTTCTTCTTCTTCAGTTTCAGCCCCTGAGCTGCTGATACGCTGCCAAGTGATGCAGCGTTGCTGCCATCTCCAAAGACCTTTTTGAAGCTTAAAAGCTGTAGCTTTGAAATACCTTCTCCTTGATGTGGTCTCCCATTTTGAACTACCAGACAGCCTGGTGCCGACCCAAAAGCTTTGTATTACCTCCTGCAAACACAGAGCATCTTCCTCCCCCAGTACGGCGGGGTAAAGGCTGGTTTAGAGATGACTGGATACAGATCAAACCAAATTCAAGGTGTGAGTACCTTGGGACAGCATCTTCCCCATCACCTTCTGAAATCATCATGCATTTCAAAGCTCCCAGTTCACACCTTGATTTGAAACAATTCTCATCATCCTCCCAGCAGGGATCTTATGTATTTCACCTCCTGAGGAGCACTCAGCACAAAGATGATATTATTTACTGCTATGGTTGAAGGTAATAAACTCCCGATCTGACACAGTTAAGTAAAATTCCTTTATCCAGCAAAGGACGAAATTATCCTTCCCTTCTCTCCCCCGCCCCAGAAGAGCTCTGATCTCATTTCTTCAGCTGAAAGGAGGAGGTAACACAGCTTCACAGGAACACCAGCAGACAGCTCGAGATTATCTGCTGGAGGCACATGAGGTGTAAAGCACTGGATTAGGCTTTTCATCCGCTGCTGTTGTGGGCCATGTTAAACTACTGGACATATACACAGATCCTTGCAATACTGGTGTCCAGGTGAAGTCATCCAAAAATCTAGAAAATAAATTAAAATTTTATATATATATAAACAAACAAATCAAATCCCAACAAGGGCAGCCCACCAGAGAGTCACAGGCAGCCTTAGAAACACAGATCATTGCTTCATTTGTTTGGAGAATTCATGTTGCAGCTGTGATGGGCAATTATTTTACCACAACCCATAACAAATAAAAACCCTGTTACAAAAAAAAAAACCCAACCACCAAACAACAAAACAAAAAAACCCCCCACAGATCCAAGTATTGACTTGCAAAAACTAACAGGAGTCTAACAAAGCAAGCACGTAGAGGAAAAGTCTTAATTATTGGAGATGAAACTTGA
The DNA here is from genome assembly GCA_013399075.1 of Chloroceryle aenea. Lineage (NCBI taxonomy): Eukaryota > Metazoa > Chordata > Aves > Coraciiformes > Cerylidae > Chloroceryle > Chloroceryle aenea. The sequence continues at coordinate 129,082 of VWZY01000498.1, forward strand.
AACATTTCAAGTTGATTAAACCAGCAGGGATTTCAAATTCAGGCTCCATCATGGGATTTTCTCATGTGTATCCGTTCAGGTTTCACAGCTCCAGGGGCAGGGGCAGGGCTGGGAGGTGTTTATTGACCACAGCTGAGCTGAAGCTCAGCTCCCACCACCACCGCAGGGCTTTGTGGCACCAGGGCTGGGGGAACCCCCTGGGCTTGCAAGTCCTGATTTGAGTGCAAGCTCATGAAGGGCAAGCAATTCTTCCTGTAGCATTTTTACTAAAGAAAACTACATTTTAAGTCCTTTGGCTTCTTCTCACGTTGTTTGTCCAACCCCATTGCTGCAAGGGGTTTGCACAGTGTCAGAGGAAAGAGAGGTTCAGCCTTTGCTGTCCTACACTAAGAATATTAACAGCCACTGAAAGAGTGAGGTTTTCACTGAGCAGGGGATTCTCTGCATGGCAATTAAAGTTGCAAATCTTATTAGATAACCTGGAAGGAACCAGCAGTAAAATCATGTTTCCCCAGACAAGCATCTTCCAAGGCTGCAAAAGCTTTTTTCTTGGCAATAACTGCTCTGAACTTGATCACTGCACCATCTTGTGGGCTCCAGCATCAGGAGGTGAGACAGAGCAAATGTTATTCACAAAATGCTTACTGTTTATTTGAAACATGCCCTCCTTGCATGCTCTAAATCAAATTCCACCTGTTAAATTCAGGTTTCAGGCAGAATGAGGATTAGTTCATAACATTTGGGCTACAATTGATTTTAAGAATAAAAGTGAGACACTAAAGGACATGAACAAACAAGGTGTGTGTTTATCTTACCAGAGCTCTGAGTGATGTGTCAACCTTGTCTCTGAGAAAAAAAAGGAGCAAAGTTTCAAATTGTAGGCCCTATTTCATTCTGACAAGGTTAAGAGATGCAGCATATCCCTCCCTTCCTTCTCATGGTGGATACAGCCAGCTAAAGCTGCTTTGGCTGAAGCAGCAGCTGCCAAGCCAAGAAAGAACACTTTAGCTTGTAGTTAATATTAATTACAGTAATTTATGGCTTTGCATGAGTGAATATTTTAATGCTGATGTAGCTACAATTGCTTTATAATAGTAATCAAGAACTAATGAGGATAACCAGCATTTAAGTGAAATGTGAAGCTTGTGATTTACCAGAAGGAAACTGAGGTGGCCGTTCCCCCTCTCTCCCCACAATGACAGGAGCCACACCACACTTGCCTCCCTCTCCTTCATCAACCATTGGAAATAAGGGATGCACCTTCCCTGGAGCCATGCACACAACATCCATTCTAACTCATTCTACCTCAAACATAACGAGCCTTGAGCTGTCTGCGGTTTGTGCCTCTCCCTGGAGCCACAGGACAAAGTCCTGGAGCACAGACTCATCTGACCCATGGGTCAGACCCATCCAATCTTGTTTAGTCCCCTATAGAAGAAGAGCCTGAGGCTTTGAGTCCTGGTTACTGCTGAAGATGCATTCCCATCCCAGAAGGGATTTTTGCAGTTGGCTTCCTCTGCACCATCTCAGTACCCAAGGAGAGATGTGAATGGGAGGACTGTGACCCATAATCAGTTTTCCCTCACAAATGAATTACTGCACAAAACACCCCCATCTCTTACTGCTAGAAGCTGGCACTTGGCCATTCTAAGCTTCACTGGGCAAGATTTTGATTTTCTTTCTGCTTTAGTCCTTTCACTTGGATTCATCACCAGTTGACTGTTGTCAGCACCAGGGGCTCCTGCCAACCGTTCTCTTAAACCTTCAGAAAATCCAAAATAATTGTATTTTAAAATTAGGATTTCTTATCTCTTGCTTATTCCCCAACCCCATAAAGTCCATGTGATTCAAATGTAATCAAAGCAGAATGATTTTTTCCTTTCCCCTCAAGCACTCTAAGATAAATAGTAAGATTCTCTATGATCTCATGTAAGATCATGGTGATGTTTTGTCACTAACAGAGTAACACACTTCCCTTCATTCACTTAGGAAGAGCTCTGCTGAGGAACTTTGGTTTTGATGAAAACAAGTAATACCAAAATGAAACTCATCAGCTGTTAACGGTACGAGGCCACCAACCAGTAACCCCAACACACCCAGATAAACTGCTTCCCGTTTACATAAGCATTCCCAGATGAACCCCTCTGTTTTAGTAAGTCTAAGACATACTACCAAGAAAGAACTACAAAACCAAGTTGCAGCAAACCTATCCTGAGAAAATTAAACAGCACATTAAAAAGTCAAGCAAAAATTTGCTGAGTTTTCTGTTTACAGAGAGCATGTGGCCACACTGAGCTCCATTTTCTTTTGTTTTACAGAATCTCATAAAAAAAAAAAACAAAAAACAAAAAAACCCAACCAAAACCAGTGGACTCCTTGTGCTCTGAAACCTTTAAAGCCATTTTTGGTTTCAATGCAACCTATCAGCTCAGAAATGTCTTCTGTCAAAACGCTCTTAATACACAAGCTCTGAAAAAATCAGGCAAAAAGTTTTATTTTATTAAAGACTTGGAAGAAAATGTTAACTCCTTTAAACTTTTAATTAAAATAACAGTGGAGCAACATGCTCTTCACACTGCTCAAATACACACTCGCATGAAAAGAAAACGAAGTAGTTCCAAAGAAGTTTTGCACACTCCACTGCCCAGGCTGATTGTTGATACTAAACCCTGCACGTACCAGTGATGTACCTGGGAGAAATCCAGGCTGATTTCCCTGCACATTCCAGTACGAGGCACTCTACGACTTTTTTGACTTTTATCTGAAAAAAAACCCTAAACCTGTTCTTTGATTCAAGAATGTAACTGCTTTGTCAGTGAGGGAAACCTGTGAAATGCCCCAATCCATACAAGCCAGACCCCAAGCACAACACACGTGCTGGTTCCACGCGTTCCACGGCTCACCAGCACTGTTAGGGTGACAGGGACAGTGCCCTGTGACACCAGATGGCCACAGCATCACCTTTGGTTCAGGCAGTGAGTCAGGAAGTGAAACAGTCAAGAAAGCAGATTCAGGTCTCCAATCTAAACTCCACAGGGAAGGGCAGACCCAGCGGGGGCAGCCCCCAAGTTCAGGTTTCATCACTTTCAGGAGCAGGAGATGATCTGCTCAGAACTTACACCTTGGTTCTTCTTGGCACAGAACGAGCACACGCTCACAAGGAATTACTTTATTAATGATGTTTTAGTTTTTGCAAGGAGCACACACTAAAGGACACAGGACTGACATCGTTAACTTGGGGACACCAAGGGGGCAAATCAGTCGTCAGCCTCTGCATTGCTAAATCTCAGTGGACACGCTGAATCCCTTCAGGTTTGTTGAGACTCCCACATTCTGCACCTCTCCAACAACCATGGAAGTGCTAGAGCCTGACAGTTATACTGGGATAACAAACCTAAGTGGGAGTTTCAGCCTTAGGAGCTCTTTTTCCTCATTTTAAGTCCCCAAGATCCCCCCCCAATCCTTTAAGTTTTGTAGGCCAATCTTGCAATGACTCATCACAAACACAGCCTTTTTTACTGGAGCCATGAAGAAGGCTGACAAACTTCAGTCTCCTCAGCCTTTCTGCATGTGGAATTTTAAATCTGCACCCTTGGGACCGCAATTCAGAAGAGATGCAGAACACCAGCTAGAATGCCTTTGCTGCAGGAACACATTCTGCTACCTCTGCAGGAGAATTTAAAACCTATTAACAACAGTTGAAGGCAAAATAGAAGAAATTGGAAGCCTGGAAACAGTTCCTTTGTTCTTCTTGCTGTCAGGGGTATTTAAGGCCTTATCTCTGCAGTAATTACAGCAGCAGTATTAGTAGGGCTTGTTTGTAGTGTTTAAAGGGAGTAAATCACCACACACAGATAGAATGCCTGCACAACTAAAGCCAACTGACATTATCCACAGCATGTATACATCTGTTTACCATATCATAGCACATCACAGGTGTGCTCAGCACATTTTTAGTACATCACATAATGCAAAGTGATTCCTTAATGCAGTAAATGACAATGACCAGATCCAGTGGGGTTTTTTTGGAGATTTTAATACATGGGTCATCAAAATGGTGTAACTGTCACCACTTCTTAACATCCTAAGGCAGAAAAAAAGGTAGTCTTTACAAACACTGGTCTCCTGAGCTCTCAGCCTTGTTTTATTGGGTTCCTTCTTCCTCAGGGAAGATGTTTTCAGCACTGACACCTGCAATACAACAGCGTGGGTGAATTAACCACAGCACTAAATGTTAACCCATTTGTTAACATAAGGGATATCATCAGAAAAAACCTTTGCTCACCACCAGTCAATCTGACGGTAATTCCAGCAATTTTTGGTTAGTTTCATCATCTGATATCTTGATGGGATTTGACACATGTCTAGCAGAAGCAAGAGCTTTATGCCCCAGCTCTACAGTGCCATCAGCCAAACTGTAGTGCACGAGACAGTTCTTACACATTTACTGTGTCATGGATTTATTTCTTTTACCTAAAACTTAATACTTTTAGAGCTAAGAATATACAGAATTAGTAATCTAACCAACGAGACTGTTCTCAGCTAGGCAACGTTTCTAGACTGCAGCCAAAACCCAGCACACTGAATTAACAGCACACCAACTATTCAACTCACCCAGAAGAATCTCCTGGTCTTGCCATCTCACAGCCTTCCACAAGGCTGGTCAGGAGCTGTTAACAATCAGCACACGGATCTGAAAGCTGTACCTAAACAGAGCCAGGTATCGGGAAATAAATTAAGAGGGCTTTAAATTTTGAGGAGGAAAGGAGGGAAAGCAAATTGATTTAAGCTATAAACTTTGAGTCTACAAAACACACCTCTTAAGTTTTTGGCAGCCTATATATAAGCCTCATTTATTCTCAGCTTGAGATTTTACATGGTATAAAGATCTCCATGGTCCAGTGAGATTCATCACTTACCTTCACATTAGGGTCATCTGCAAAGAGCAACCTGCTCCCAGACCTAATTACATCACATTTATCTGGAAAGACCAGGCTCTGCAGATGGAAGTGAAAGAGATGGATGTGTTAGATATGACAAGAGCACTTCTCACAGACAAGAAGTATAAACAAATGTTGCCAGCTTAATTCTAGAAGGCAAATGTCTATAACTCTAACTCTGCATGTAGCTGTATTTCAGACAAATGAGGAGGTTATCGTCAGTTCTCGCATCTGACGGCACTTCCTATTCAGGGTTATCATCATCAACAGCCAACAGAAGTTCTATTTCATTCCTTAAAACACAGAAATTGTTTCATCTCGAACCAACAGTTGTACATTTTGCTTCTAAACAAGCCATTACCTCTGTTAACTTGATGGTATGTAAAGTTAGTTTTAGGGTTTTCTTTAACTTGCTTTATGATGCAATTTTTACAGGTTATTTTTGATTAAAGATCCTGCATTTAACTGTTTTACACCATAAGCACCTAAGTAAAGCCTGGAACTTAAACAACTTTGCATGCCTTATTCCAAAATAAACTTTAACTTACATTTTACTTCCAGATATCTTTCTGCTGTGGGAATAAAAGCAAAAGAATCATTACTATGATTCAAAGACCAGTGCCTCCAAGCTCTCTAACACTCCTCACTGCAGGGGGAGGCTGGGTGTGGCTGGGCAAGGATTCCAAGATAAACAAGGTAGGGTTATGAAGCTGGTACTCGTTACTGCAGCGCTGGGTGCACCCAGGATCCCTCCTCCGAAGGCACGTGCGGATGCAAGCCGGGTACCTCGTTCCTGTGCAGGCTAAACATTCATGTTCATTCTAGATCCTGGAAAGGGTAGTCTTATGCTAAGGGTTCCCAAAATTCATTTACATAGTCCAAGCATCTGAAATAAAATTAGGGTTAGGGTCTTTTCTCCCTCTGGTGGTCTTTCAAGACCTCTGGTGGTTGTTTATTTCATCTTCTCTTCTTCATCACTGTGTCCTTATGGTGACCTAAAGTCTAAAATTCTTATTCTTGCCACAAAACCAACACCACCAGGTGCTGTCTGTTCAGCATGCTTGGGTGCCTCGAGACGTCCTGTTCTCCTGTTCCTGGAGATAACCACTATCTACAAAGCTATACATTTTACACGATGCCCATACTATACAATTACCCACTCGTTTCTCGTTTAAAGAGTAATAAAACTCCACCAGACACCCCATCTCCTGCCCTCAATACCCCAAATTTTCTTGTATCCTTGCAAATTCTTTTGCAAAGTTATAAAACATCATTCCCTTCTAATGTCTTGGTGAAATATTTAGCAGTTTCCAGCTGGTGGTGAATCTTAATTCACTTCCAGATTTCATAGGTTTCTACCAAATTTTGTCAGCCCCAAATAAAAAAGATTTTAACAAGACACAAGTAAAAAATCCCAGTAAAACTATTATGACAATGACTACAAAATGCTGCTTGAGCCAACCAAAGTTAGTAAGCGAAGAGGTCAACTTTTCCCAAAGTTCCCTGAATCCCCAGCTAGTATCTTTACTAACTTCATGAGTAACTTGAGTTTTCTTCCACAACTTGCCCAAAACTTAATTCTGTTCTCCTAGTTTACATGTACACAAACAGCTTTGACTGATAATTATACAAACCCCTCCTTCCTTCATGGACAGCAAGTCCAGTGCCATTCTATTCTGTAACACTACTTTAGAGAGTGAATTTACCTCTCTCTGAAGACCACAGATGGCACCTGTGATGATGTTAAATACATCATCCAGAGAGGAAAAGCATCCCATAAAACTATGGAATCCCATTCCCCTTTCTGCCAAGAGATTCTCCTCCCATTTAGATCTTGCCCAGGGGGGTCTGCAGAATTCCCAGGGCAGCTTGTGAATGATTATAGATCCGCTCCTGAGGGATTAAGTGCCCAATTGTACACATTCCCTTCCACCCTGCAGGGAGCTGCTTCCTACTAATGCCATCTCCACACAACCACCAATACCCCTCGGGTAGCTTACAAGGTCCGCTGGTGGCCGTGAGGTTGGCTCCATAGTAAGTGCCCACACTGTGCCATCCGTACTGGTAAGACCGATTCTCCATTACGTCCCAACCTCGGCTGGCGTAAGTCTGCAACTGCGTGCGATTACAAAAATCTATGTAGGTAACATTCAATCCTGTCAGGTTCCACGTGCCTACTTCTACCGTGGTCTGATTGATCCAATAATCGTTCCATCCGTCATTGCAAGTACAGTTATTACAATTGGAACAGGTCGAGGGAGAGCACCGGCAGTTTTTGGATCTACTCTTCCAACTGCAGTTATTGCTACTAACCAGAAACTGGGTTTCGATATCCTTCAGTATTTGTAAAGCAAATCTGGGGCCAAACCCATAGCTCGAATTATCATGGGAACAGTAACCTCCGTCTGGCCTTTTCCAAAATTCAGGCCAGGTATTGTTATCACAGTTCCAATGAGCTGAGGCCACCCCGTGTAGAGGAAGCCTCACGTCTCCCTTAGTTAAAGCAGAGCAAATCCAACAGTCTTTAGCCTTAGTAGCATCAATGAGCGTCCGGATAGTTTCAAAACGTATGTTCCTGTCCCAGGAAGCAACAACATTTACAACGATTAACACGATCATAAAAGGTTTGATTCCCATTTTACTCTCTTGGCAATTTTAACTTAAGTGGTCCTGAAGGTTCAGATGTCCACTGCTTATGTGGAGTCCTCTTCACTCCTGAGTAGTGGATCCAGGCTGGCTGTTCCTTTATCTTGATTGCAGGGAAGGTGGTCAGCAAGAGCTGGTGGTGTCTGTTCCACTTCTCCTCCAGTGGGTTACCTGAAAAATTCTTAACATAAA
>VWZY01000498.1:144100-162666 GCA_013399075.1 Chloroceryle aenea
AAAGAAGCAAAGAAAAATAAATCTATCGAAGGCAGATAAAAGCCAAGGGCTACCCAGGGAAGCGTTACCTCCAGAGCCCTTACCGAGCTCTGCGCTCGGCCGGACTCTGTCCCGGCAGCGTGAGACCAGCCTGAAAGCAGCCAGGAGGCCGATGAGGAGGAAGGAGCCGGCTGTGAACAGGCTCTGCCCGCCCGAGCCTTTCACTGCGAACTCCGGGAGCTCGACAAAGGCATCGCCACGCGGTGTGCGGCGTAGGAGCGGCAGCGACACCCCCCACACGCTCCCAGGCCAACCGCGTCCCCTTCAACTTACCGAGGCGCCGTTCCAGCCGCCCCAGCGCAGTCCCGGGCCTGCTGACGGGGTCTCGGCGGCCCAGAGGGCTCGGTGCCGGTGCCCGCTGCCATACCCGGCCTGTGGGGACAATGAGCGGGAGGTCAAGCTCCACGTGCTCCGAGGCCACACCCCTCCCCCGCGTGCGGAGCGTCACCAACGGCTCGTTCTCCCTCGTACCCCCCNGGGGAGGCCTAGGCCGCCATTTCCTGCAGTGATGCCGCGGGGGTCTGGGCCTTGGATTTCTCTCCGCCTCGCTAGGACCCTAATTTTAAGCTTCCCTCTCTGCGGTTGGAAGGAGGAAGGCGGGATCATTAACTGCGGGTTGGGACAGGTCTCAGGGGACCGTCCTCTTGCACCCAGGACGATACAGCCATGGGAGCACACCCAGAGGTGAAGGCTCTGCCTTGTTCCTTCTGAGGTGCAGATCCTCCAGCAAAAGCCAAAGGCGAACTTCTCCTTACAATTTTCAACATCATTTCATTTTAGTAAAATACCAAGAACAAAACTGCCTCTCTGCCATCTCCCTCGAGGTCAGAGCCATTTAACCACGATGAGGAAAAAAGTAAAAATAATAATAAAAAAAATCACTAGATTCAGTGCTCATTTTTAATTCTCAAAACCCAGCAGTCGATGTTCAGGTAACTAAGGAAGATCAAAGCTCAAATTCCCAGTGCCAGCAAACACTTTTCAAGGCTTCTCTGCACATCATCAAAAAGCAAAATCAGGCAAACAATCACAAAAACACCCCAAATCTCTCTATAAGTCCCTTCAACAGTCAACCTTTTTCTTGCATCTACGCTGCTAAGGTCTCCTCTGCACACACAACCCTCACCCCAAGCCATACGCACAACAGACCCAACTAACGGGGACATTTGCAAGGTGTATTTATGACCACGCAGAAGACAGGACCAGTCTTCATGGCTCCTCTCCACCCAACGTGAGACGCCTTTGCCTACATCGTTCTCCTCGATCTTGTGCGTCCGTTAGTTCAGATTTTTTCCACCAGTTCAGATCTTTTCCATCAGCTGAGAAGATTGTCCGTTCACATTCTGCCTTTCATACCAGTTTAGTCTGTCCTTCCCCAGGCTGAGGGTTGGAGTATTTACACAGAAACAGGGTGGTTAGCGCGACGTTAGCAGCAGCCACAACCAGTTGCCGAGCTCTAAAACATGCAAGGGTTCACGCGCTGCAGAAGCCTGTCTTCACAGCCCATGGTTTGTATCTACCATCTACTTTCAGGAAAAGGAAAGGTGGTAATGGATCCAAAGCAGAAATACAACGCAAAAGGTTTACTGGCAAAAAAGACAAGGGTTAAATAAAATTGATCAGGATCTGGAGGTGGGTAGGGTAGAGGTAGGGTTCTATCTGAAAGTGGTGGAGGGGATATTAGAAAGCACACGTTAAAAATGAAATTGTTACAGTGATCAGACATTGCAGTCATTTACTCTCAACAGTACTTTTAGGAGACATTTATATTCAATAATTAAATACAAAATCAAGGATGAGTGCCACAAAACAAGGAAATAAGGCTTGAAGCCCAGTCAGACCCCAGATTACCCTTCTAAGTCACTGTACCTTTCATTTGACCTTTAATTTTACATGCTTCTAGTCTTACACATAATAAAGCAATATGAAAAGTTAATTGCAGATTCCTTGGTTTTGTGAAGCCTCAAACCTACCTCAGCTTAGTACAAAAATAAGGAGGGGAATAAAAAAAAAAAGGGGATGAAACATTTGTTAAAAAGCAGAACAGGAAGAGATATTCAGAGACATTTTGGGCTGACAGAACCTGGGAAATAGGGATAATGCAAACAAATTTTCAGACTATCAAAATATAGAAGACAATGTTTTTGCTACTTGCCCTCTTTACCAGGATGTGATGTGTCAACATTATTCCTCATTTTGAATTACTGGCAATCAAAATAAACGCCATAGGCAACAAGAAAAAAACTGCAGTCGCACAGGATCAAACCCTTTTCCTACCTAGAGAGGGTGTGCAGGTAAAAAAGCTGAATGTAACAAGTCAACCATGTCCACATCCACATGTACTATACAATAAGAACATTCAAAAATATTGACATGAGACAGTGATCCTATAGTTTTCCTTTTCTCTTTCAGTTATATAGAGTTAAACAGCACAGAGGAAAACACCACTATAGCTTTCACCGTGGCCAACAGGAAAGTTCTCACAAATATAAAAATGTATGCTTTTAAATTGTTAGATTTCTTCAAGACATAATAGAGAGGAAACGAGATATACTTTCTCATCATGTACCAAAAAGAAATTAAACCCTTGGGAATTGACATAATTCTCAAACATCCCACTTTGCAGTCTTGAACATCCCTATCCCTACAACTGCAGAACACAGTATCACCAAAATAAATGAGCAGAATTCCTCGAGAGCAATGATGCTACTCGGATACTATGTGAAATTTCACTGCACTAAAACGTTTTAACTTAATTTTACATTCAGTATTTTGGAGGAAGAGAATGTGACAGGCTCTCCATGCTTTATCCTTGCTGGCTGCCTACCCAGGAAACATTATTGTTATTACTTCAGGAGAAAAGGAAAAAGGTGCTGGTAAGAGCCAGAAGGGCAAGGCAGTGATGTTGATGATGAAATGCCCCGTTCTTTGGATGAACTGTGTGAAATATTTTGTTAAAAATATTAACACAAAAAAAAGGTCGTCTTAAAAATACAGAGCATTTCTTCTTCTTAAGTTCAAAGCTTGGGGAGAAGTGTTTTGCTAGAATGAACTACAGGTTTGCTGTAATAAACACATGACAACGCCCTACCGTAACCCAGGGCCAACCACAGACTCCAGACAAACGGGATTGCTTTAGGTTTCAAGTGGCAACGCATCTCTGCTGACATAGAAAAGGAACAGAGACGCTTCCGGAACCTTCACTGCAAAGTCTTTGCCAGTGTCCAGCTTTTGGGCAAAGGAAACCTTGCCTTGCTGCAGAGTCACAACCTTGAGGATCAGAATGGAAAACCAATCATGATTCGGTGTCTGATCCAGAGCTGCTCTCTCGGCTGATTTCGATTTGTAGAGATGGTAAATTATCCAATCGACTCTTTTTTTGCCGAGACTGTTCTTTCTCCTTAATGAGAGCACCCCAAACCCGCTGGAGCTCTGAATCATCTTCCTCTGGAGATGCCACAGAGTTTTCATGTTTATCTGAAGTCTTTTCTTGTGTCTTCGGAGCAGACCCCAACCGGGTCCATAAATTACCTAATTGGATGGAAAACAAACAATTGTATTTTTTTAGAGAAGACAGGACTAAGAGGAAAAAAGAAGTCTGAGGAACCTCATTTTAAATCCACTGCATCTCTTTAAACTCCTTGTACTTCTCCCACCTTAGAGAACTAAATTATCATTTCGATTTTTTTATTTCTTCCAAACTTCCATGTTTGGCATGGAACTTACTACTATCTGAAATGAAAATGCGGGAGGCTCAGTGCAGATCTAGATACAAATACTGCTCGTGAAGTACTAAGCTCGACCTAGCTACATGTATTTAGATTTCAAAGCCCTGCAATGAAAGATGGTATTTTTGTTCAATCAGCTGAACATCCTTCATGATACTCTGCTGAACTTTCTCTTACAGTCTTTAAAAGAAAACCAAACCAAAGTAATTACAGTATTACATTTTCTCCATAAAACTAACCTGGTTTCTTCTCTCTGGTGTCAGAGTAGAGGCCTTTTACATCTTGCTTGGGGATTCCCAGCCGGCTGTGTACATCTGATATTGGTTCTCGACGAGGAGCAGAGGTACTGCTTGGAGGTTTAGTTTCTGGAGAATGTGGTCTCTTCCCCAGTCTTTGCCGCACATCTAGGGATATTTTCATCGATTAAAATGACAAAAATCGGGTTGCTTTTACTCAAGTTCTGCCAGGTAATTCTCTGCTTGTACACAGTTTATACAACTTTAGACAGATTTCAATCCTGGCACAATGTCTGCAATTCAGTTTATCCAGTTTTCACCACACACACCCCCCAAATTTGACATTTAATGTTTTCAGGTTGGGCTGTATCCAGAAGATCAAAACTATGTTATTCTGTGGCTTGCTGCATTTCTGGTTTAGCAGCACAGAGCCTATGTATCCAGTGTGAGGTGTGAATGCACAGAAATTTATATGCCTTCAACAATTCTTTTCAGGTAATAGACACCTTGCTTTAGAATTCTAATACCACTTGATATTTTGCAGATTACAACGAAAACCTGAACATAAGAATCCAAAATACTTAACCCATGATGAGAGTCTTATATTCTGAGGTTTGTCTGCCTTAGGTGGATATTCTCAGTCTTAAAGAAGGTCCAAACAAAAACATAAAGGCAAAGGAAGTTCTAAGATTTATGTACCAACTCATCAGAGCCCCAAAATGCTCAGGAGAGGTAAAACATACTGACATAACTTCTACATTACATTAAGAGAGTATCTTTCACTTATCAGTCTCATAACCCTCTAGATACTAAGCTATAAATAGCTGAAGTTATACATACCCAAGTCAAAAAAGCAATAGTCAATTAAGCACAAAACTAAACTCTGCCAACTGAAAAATATTCATAATATACATATTCTTTCATGTAAGTAGCTAACATTTCACATTTTATACGTGAGCTCCCTGACAACGTCGCTCCTCAGAGTTGTACAGAATCTTTGCCTCAAGGAGCAAGCAAATCAAGAAAAACAAAGTGGGGGGAAACAGAACCAGGCAAGTAAATTGGATAAAAATAAACGTCGCTCTTTCACTCAAATGTACTTCATTTTTCCCCAAAGCAATCCCCAACTCAGTCTCTTACTGAGGAAAAATTAACTGCATAGATGCAGAAACTGCTGCTGAAACCCCTCAAGTCTGTTAGCTGCAGTAGAGCACAGATGTGAAATGAACACATCCATTTTAATAAGCCAGTCCACTTCTACCCAGTGTAAGAGTTTAAAATTACCTGATTTTACACTGCTGTTTGGCTGACGTGGCCCAGTATTATTCTGACGTTTTTCCTCCAACAGTAGTCTGACATCTGCAAATTTCTCTGATGATCCTTTGCTGCCAATCCGATTTTTGATGTTACTGGTTGCTATGCTATCTGCTCGCATGGAATTCCTACCAGAAAAAAAATAACTGATAGATTTAACAGTCCTGAAATGAAATCTAGTATACTTGTCTACTTGTATGTAAAATTACGTCATAGAACACAGAATTTTCAGGAGGTAAAAAGATTACTTAGCAGAGCACATGTTCCAGTCAGACTCCTAAGTTTACTGATATCCCATGAATACCTCAGTATCCATCTCAAGGCAGGTATTGTCTCCTTAAGTCTGTGCCTTCGGGTCAAAATTCAGAGCAGATAAGCAACCTCAAATTCTTAAAAAGCATTATAATGAAGTCTAATCATACTACTGAAGGGATGTATTTTTGAATTTAAGAACCTACAGTGTATGTGATTTTTATTAATATGCCCATAATGAACATAAATTCCTTTTGGTCATCAACATTTAAGGGTTATGCTTCTTTCTGAGAAAAAGGAAGGGGGAAGAAGAAAGAGGAGTTCTTTCTCCTTGGCCTAGCTATGAAACTCAAGAAAGTAATTGTGCTTGTTTGTGCACATTTCTATTGATTCCACATTGAGCTTCATTATTATCGATAAGCAGGTTATAAAAATCTGCAAAGGAAGCTCCATTTAAAAAATGTTGCTTGCAATTAAAAGCCTGTATCAGCATTTTCTGGGTTTTGTATTTATTTTAAAAAATATCTACTACAAAATTAATGTTAATAATTGAAAAAGTAGCTTCAACAGTTTGTCTTTAAGCTTTGACAGCTCTGTCTCTAAATAAAGTTCAGAATGCCTTTCCACTGATAATTTTAAGAATATGAAACTTTTACCTAATATTTTTCAGTTGTGATTCCACCTCATCTGCATACATTGTCATTTTCATGCTCTTTTTGGGGGAGGGCGTTGATATCATTTTCAGTTCAAGATCATAGTCCATTTCATCAGAGTCAGACGCACTAGCACTCGAGCGTCGCGCTGCGCTGCGGTCTCGGGACTGTTTGAAGGCTTGCAGTTCATCACGGTACTCTACCACAACTCTGTCATCTTCATCCATATCCTGATCTTCTTCCTCCTCCTCTTCCTCCTCAATAGGCTCCTCAGGAACATTTACTAAGCCTGCAGCAAAACAAACTGATTTTAATAAACTGAAGTTTGTCATCCTGATAAGGCACCTTAAGACCAAGGCAAGAAAAAAAATAAAAAATCACTGTCATTAAAGATCCACTACAAATTAATCTTTGCAGTTGTCTAAGGCTGAGAGAGCATATTTTGCAAAGTACTCAAAGTGAAATATAGAGTACAGAATAGCCTAAGCAGAAGGAATTTGCCACAGGAGGAAAAAATAAATCCACTTTATATATTCAGTCCAGCATAAAGCCAGGCTGAATACACAAAGTACAACTGCCTCTTGTAGTAGGTGCAGTTCACACTTTCTGAACTAAACATTACAATGCCTATCATCTTGTGGGGCTTAACAGGACAACTGTTGGCACCACAATAATCCTTCCAGGTCCTGTATGCAGCAATGCCAAAAAGAAGGCACCCATCATTAGCAGGCATTTATCACCTATAGCAGTTTAAATAGAAATCGACAACTTAAATTCAGTCAGCAGCAGCCCGAAAGCAGCTTTTCAGAAAGCACAAATTATCTACACACAGAATGGGTGAGAGCTGATGCATCCACAGCTGCATGTTAACAGGCTGCTCATGTGAAGCTTTGACACTGTATTTGTCTCACATCAAAGATTTTTTACACCAATTACTTTTCTAAGGCACACCCCCTAGCTTAGGGAGCAGGTTATTCAAACCAAATTAATAGAATTTTCTAATCTTTCTTGCTCTACATCTAGAGCTTGCTTTTTCAAAGAAAGGAGAATTGGCAGAGCCAGTGTGACAAATTGCCAGGCAGTCTAAATAAGGTATTTCTTCTTTTTTTGCCCTTGATGCTGTAGTCCCCATGTCCTAAATTAAGAAAAGTATCACATAAAAAGCAGCAGCTATTCTGGTAAGCCAATGAGCAGCCTGAAGTTTCTGCACAACAGGGGATCACATGAGGCACTGTTTAAGGTCCCTTCTGGCCCTCTATTCCCCAGTTCTCTTCTTACAGGGTCAAGATACCGGCAGCAATTACCTGAATGACGATGCTTGTAAGGAGGAGTTAAGCCAACATCATCCCCAATAAGTGTCCTCTTCTTTATCACATCCCGATGGATTCGACGGGAATGGTACCGTCGTTTCCTGAAACACCACAAAAAGAATGACATTCCTGTCAGTCATGGATGAGCCATATTCAGTCCTGGATTAATCATAGGCCATTATCATTCACTTTAAAAACAGACATACATTTATGTCTGCGATCTGTTCTGAATGTTTTGAATATTAACAGTCTTTGTTTTCAAGAGAAAATAGTTCCCTTGCAAATCCGTAGTTCCATTGCAAAGACATTATTTATACATAGGCAGCATCTACACAAACTAAACAGAAAGAAAATTCACATATTAAACCAGTTTTAGACGACCTTGTCTAAACTGTAATGTTCCAATTCCTCTATCTAATGCTCACCAAGAATTGCTAAGAATCCCCTTCATGCCTCCGTAATTCGGATTGCCGTACTTCATGTAATACTGGCTTCGCCTGGCAGCTCCCAGCTCTTTTTTGTCATCTGAAAAAAACATAAAGGAAAGGAACATTTCCCTCTTAGAATATCTTACAACAGTAGCACAAAAACAAATAACCACCCAGTCAAAGACAGTAAGAGTGGAAGTCAGACTGAGTATATCTTACAGATCAGTGTTACTTCAATCTCCTTTATGGAAGATACAATTTTGCTGTCATCTCTAAAATTTCTCCTACCACCACAGTTTTATTTGTGTCTAGGATCTTAATTCTAGGGAGACTGAGTTTCTACATATCAGCTTAACTGAGCATTAGATCCCACTCCAACTGCTGGAGGCTGTACTTACCTTATTCATGACCTTTCTTTTCTTTATGGATGTGTCACTTCCCACAGACTCCAGAATTTTATTTTACTCATAAATGTAATTTATATCTCAACAGTATTTAGAAATAATTTCCAGTAATACCTCATCAGCATCTCAAATGATTTCCATATTTATAAAATGTGACATTTACTTCCATGGAAAGAGGCATCATAAAACCTATTCTGTGGTATTAGGAAGAATGCCCCGAGCCCAAGATAAAAAGTTTTATGTACAGTAATTTTCCTGCAACTTGAACTGGATTTAATTCACACATTAACTGTGGATTTATTGCAAAATCCAAATATCTAATGATTAGTAAAAAACCTAACAAGGTACTAGGTACTTCAAGTAACATTCATTAGTCAACTAATAAAACTACAGCAAGTGATTAATTCATTATGCTTGCTCAGCTGTTCATTTACCTTTAGTAGCAAATCTCATGAATAGCTTGTTTCCTTTAGCCAGTTTATTGGCAGGGCGAAGATCGTTACGCAGGAGAGAATCCTCTTCTACCTGGGAGAGGGCATCCAACTTTGGGGAGCAAAAAAGGTATTTTGGACTCAAAAATAAAATTACTGTTGAGTGAAAATAGATTGCTTACAGAGAAGCAATCAACTGATTAAGTTACTTTTCAAATTATGTTCAAATGAACTCTGCTTTGAGGGAAGACAAACTAATGTGAATTTTGGAAGTAATTTGCCCTGAAGGTTTTAAATAGTTCCTTCTCTTCCCAACATTATCTCAGATGATTAAACCCAGTAATATTCAACTGACACTGTACTACTGACTGAAATGCAGAAACCCACCACAGCTTGGACAGTGAAAAACAACTATTCATTTTTTTTTCCTTGTTTCATATCTGAATGTTTTTACCAGCTTCTCATGCACTCACACAATGACTAAAAGGTTTCCCCTCCCCCCCATCTATAACTGCTTTGCAGGAACTAAACCTCAGACTCACATGATGTACAAGTGCTCACTGAGCCATTCCTAAAGAAAATACTAATCACACCTATTATATATTCAGCCAGTAAAGATTAAATTACTTACAAACCATCAATATCTATGCTGATTCCCACACATCTCTGTGGACAGCCAAAAGCCCATTTGTCTCTCTACGTGCTGCCTTCAGTGCTGAAAGGCCAGTCCCTTCCATCATTGTTCTTTCATTGCCTCCCCTCAGCTGAAAAGGGCAGCCAGTCCAGCTCTTACGTGCTGGGTGCTCTGGCACTCTTCAAAATCTACTTTCACAAACGACTCTCACAGAGCTGTTCTCACCGACAGCATATCTGCACTTCTGTCATTTCCCCACCTAATTTACTTGGATAATTAAGTTGTGAATTGCAAATACTCATGGTTAAAACTCTTTGTGTCAAGAAGACTCTACAGCCCTCAAGAGCAAAACTTCCAGAATAGTGTTTTCACTTTCCTCCTGTACTGACCTCAACGTCACTTGGATTGTCATCCTCAACCTCGCCTTCTTCTGTCTCATCATCAGAACTTTCCTCCTGTTTTTCTAAGAAGGAAAATAATTGGGGAAAAAAAAACAAACACAAAACTTCCATTTTAAAGTGTCAATTGCAGTTTGTTATTTATTATCAGCTACATTCTCTGAAATCAAACAAAGTCTTATCCTTTCTTCTGTGCAGCCTAGAGAATAATCAGACCAGTCAATGTCTGCAGAAATCTGAAGCACACGTGAGCACAGAATAACATTAACCAGACGGGCTCTGTGCAGATGACTGCCTGCAGCACACATGGATTATTAATTCTTCGAAAGCAAATGAAATCATTCTGCATTTCAGGGTATGGCAAGAGATTAGCAAGGCCAAGACTGTAGAAGGCTCATAAAAGAATATCTCCTTCCATCTCCCTTTAAAATGATGCAAGTACCTACAAGTTTCCAATACTAACAACATGAAGCAGGTTATTATTCAAAAGCTTTGAAGTTTCTGAGACAACAGGAGAAAAAAAAAAACCAAAACACCATTAAAACCGTAGTGACTTCATTTCAAAGGGTAATAAGGAACAAAAAAGTGCACACTTCCAGAACGACTACAACTATGAAATGATTGCTTGGATTTTTCAGGGTTCTTTTTAGGACAGAATAAGGAAATTGATACTGGAATTTACTTCCCCCCCAACCATCCTCAGACAAAACCAAAACACAGAATTAGTGATCATGGACAGATATCAACATATACCAATTTCATCTGCAAAGATCTCAAAGCATTTCATAGGCATAACACTAAAAAAAACACAACATAAAAACAAACCCCACCCTCTTTTATAATTCAGAGTTCCTATCTTATTCTCATCCAACAACAGACTTAAAATAAGAGAGCAGCAGCTGTTCAAAAGCTTATGAAAATATACCTGAGTTCAAAGAAAAGAGTAAAGCACAACCGACCTAACTGAAACCAAGGAGAGAATTTAGGGGAACAAATGAGCCAAATTCAAACCTGAGGAAATAAGTTCCATCAGGAATGGCATTCAAACACTTCCCCCCCCCCAAAATGATAAACTTCTTGTGCTTCTCACAGCAAAGACCAGTCTTTTGCTTCCCTAAATGCCTAAACAGCCCTCAGATTGTTATCTAAAAAAGGAATGCAACTAAGCCAGTTTCCTCCAGTGTATCTGTATGCATCTCACACCTTCAGATGTAATTGAACAGTTTGTACTTTATCAAACATCCAACTTTTCCAGATGAACAGGATTAATTTAGATGACAGTTTTTATTTAGAGATGTGGTATAATGATGATGTAATATCTAATTTATAGCCAAAAAGATTAATTACTTAAATTTATGCTCCATTTAAACAAAACAGTCACTAATTCCCAAAAACTTCATCACAAGTCTTACTTGAAGCATCATCAACATTTGCCCAAATATTAAAGTCACATGGATGGTTGAGAAGCCACTGCATCGTGGAGAACAGCAACAAGAAAAGGGGATGAGTCAGAAGGATCCCTTGTTTTGACAAAGACCTAAACCCCAAACTTTCTAGAAAGGCTTCTGATAGCACTGTAAAAATCTAATGAGAGAGACTGACTATTTGCATTTTGCTCATATAGCATGTTCAAGCAAAACCTGTGGAAGAGTTACTAGATACAACTTTACTCTGTACAGTACTTTGAGCCACAGCAACTGATCACACCAGCCTAACCCCAAAACAGTCCTAAGGTAGCAAAGGCCTCATTTCAAATACCAACAGAAGTAAAATAAATTGACAAGGCATTCAAGTACCAGTTTAATCACAATATTAAGATGTGCTTTTGCTGCTTTGCTCTTTTTTACCTGACCTTTCAGTGTGATTCACTCCTGCAAGTATAATGGGGAAATTAAGAGATGATACAGCAAACTGAAGTGATCCATTGTCACCTCAGTCTGAAGGACTTACTTAGTGGATGGTGCTGTATCAAAAAAGGAACCAACGGTGGCTTTTCAAAACCAGGACCTTTTCTTACACCTGCTTCTTCCACACTTAGAATCCATCCTTTTCCTGCCTTTGTAGGCACATCACACAGACATTTCTGTGCAATAAGCACCATTTTAAATACCATCTCTGAGTATGACCCCGTGTCTAACGTGTTCAGTACCAGCTGAATTACTGCTTTTGGTCTAGCTCCAACCCACCTTTTAAGAAGCAGCTTCTTCAAAAGGTTTCCAAGATGAAAGCCTTTTTTAAAGTGGCAGAATACATTTACCTGAAACTATATGATAGAAGCTCCTTCAGTAATTTAATTATGCAGTACCCAAGCACAAGTTTAAAGCTTCATTGATTTCCCTCGATGATGTCTATATGTGCATATCTCAATCTACCTTTCTTGGGTTTTTCAGCTGTCTTCTCTTCATTGTTTTCTCTGCTTTTTGTTTTCTCCTGATCAGGCAAGGAACTCATGTTTATTAGAGCCCGTGTTGCTGTTACTTCATCAAGCCAGACCACGTTACCTATGACACAGACAGACACACAGAGAAATAAAATGTATTTTTTATAACCAAGCAGTTGCATTCACAGCCTTACTGGAGAGAACTTTCTAACAGAAGTCCAGAAATGTGCTTATATAGACACAACAAAAGAAGTCATCAGATTAAACCTCTTGCAGGGAAAGTCATATTCTTTAACACAAATGGTAAGGTGGAGGACACAAAAAAAACCCCACAACCAAACCAACACAGACAACAACAGATCGAACCCAATATAACTAAAATGCACAACCATCTACATTAGAGACTGCTTCCTGAGCACAGCAAATCAGGATATTAAATCAGGGTCAGTGTATTCCATAACTGTGTTAGCACAGAAATGCAATTAAGGGGGCAGGGGGAAGGTCGAAGAAAGAGCCTTGATTTTTTTTCTCTTTGGCAATTTAACAGAACCTTGGACTTTACTATGGAATTCTGTTAATCTTTTATCCTGCTTTTTGGAAGAGGGGAAACCAGGAGAGACTGCTCAAGCACTATACACAGATTATCATGTACACAAGTTAACAATATGATTCAGTATATTCCTCATATATGCCTTCAGTATCAGCAGATGGTACTAAAATATAACTTAAGACTATTAAAAGCATTTCATAGATGTCAAAATTGAAAGAGTTAAAACTGCTTAGAAACAGGTTTGGAACAAAAGCTTTCTGCACGGATGCACTCAGTGCAAATACAGCAACACATGTCATTTTCTGCTCTGCTGCTAAGCAAGATGCATTCAGGTATCAAGAAAATGATAGTGTTCAAAATAAAACATTCTCTTACATTATTTGAGCAGATAAGAATTACTGAAGAACACCCAGATGTAACTTCAGTGACTGGCTAATAACTTTGCATTTATACATGCCCATCTGCTTTTCACAGCCTTTAGCATTTTACATTCCTCAGCTTGAAAGACAGAACACTGTCCAAATTCACCTTTGCACTAAGACACTTTGAGTTGCAATTCAGTTGGGAACCTTAAAATTTTTGCCATGCTGTGATGCAAATCGATTCTGAAAAGTTAATGCTTTTTTCTTGATTATTTTCACCAAGTGTAGCTGGCACACTACCTCAAGATACAGCATGAAAATTCATCACTAAAAAGATGTGGTTTAACTACACCTGGGTAAAGTATTGTCACGACTCTGAAGTCTGCATTTTTACACTGCAAGTTCACTCTGGTTCCACGCTGCATTTACTCATGTAACATTTAAGCAAAAGGATAATCTGACAGAAAAAGGATAATCAATATCAGAAATGCAGCCTCAGAGTTAAGCTGTGCGCCTGCTTAAGCATCTTCACAGCTTTATCTAGCAGCTTTTCCTGTGATTGTCCAGCCAGGGCTCATTGTTTCAAATTTTCTGTCACTTTATGGCAAGCCTGTGAAGCTGTGACACAGTGACTTCAAGGTTTCCAATATTTCATAGTATAGCAGATCTTTTATCTTGCATTGGAATGCAGTTCCTTCAGGGTCATTCCAGGGAATCACGCTACTAATTCTCAGGCCTTAGCTGTGCTTGGCCATAAACCAGTTTCCAGCAATTCCAATCCAATTGGAAAGCCTGTACTGACTCCTACTTCTTTTTCTGTGATTTCAGTTAGAGGATTTCTAGCCACATGACAATCTCAGAGCCCCCCAGTTCCACGATCCAGCACCCAACTGTAGCCAACAGCACTTGCACACTCTTCAGTCTCACTGAAGAAAGCAGGACTGTCAACAACCTGCTATCTTTCTGGCAATCTCCCTGCCTGCTTACTCCCTGAAACAGCCCCTGCAATGGGAATTTACATTCCTTTTCCCATCTATGTAAATCACAATCAACAGCTGCCTTCTTCCACCCACTAATTTATCCTTGAGAATACACTAAACAAATACAGCAAGAAGTCTGCTCCTTCACAGCACAAACCCAAACCCACCTGCCTGACTGCACACAGCTCAGTAACCCTCTCTCAGAATGGCAACTTCTGTGACAGTCACAGCAGGCACACTATTTATCTTAAGATGTAAGCAGCACAAAATTTTAGACCTTCCCTCCCCCCTAGATCCATGAATTATTCTATGCTATGTCTTTCCAATAATAATCAGATAGTGGGTTTGATTTTTACCATATGCTATTAACTCTTTCCTTCTAAATCTCTTTTGCCTAAGGCAAACGACAGAGAAACTGAAACAGACGAAGATCAGGGACTCTGAAAGCCACTAAAACATCAAGTACAGCTATGACCACTAAGAGTCAAAAATTCCACACAAAAGACTCCATGTACTTACATGATGTGTCATCCAGCCACTCAATATGAGCAGGAGGGTATTCTTTGAAATAGGCAAAGATGTCCTGAGTACTCATCTCATCCACCCCACAAATGTAAATCGTGTCCAGTCTCACTTTAGGAATTGCTATAAAGAGGAAGAGATACAAATCTGGTACTTATTTCTATAGAGCAAGCTTTTATATTAGTAACCTATCGCTTTATAAAGCAAATGGTTTAGATAAGCAAAAGGGAAGCTCATTAAAGCAACAGATGATGCACAACCATTCTGAAACACTCTAACTTGAATTATTATTCCACAATGCAAAACTTAAGTAAACTGAGAATTAACAAGAGGTAACATCACAAGCATTGGTAGATGCAGGTACAGCACAGTAATCAAGCTGCCTTAAAAACATTCTGGTTTGTTTTTTGTTTTGGGTTTTTTTACTGCCCAAGTACCACCATTAAGTGCTAGAGGCAGAACAGGGATGAGGCCTGAGAGCAGGACACGTGCACAAAGCACTTCCAGTGGTACCATCTGATGGAGAGCTGCTACAGGCCACGGCTTAGGAGGTCCAAGCTGCCAGTGGGAAAAAAGCCATGAGACCCAGATGCCAAAAGAGCCGATCTGTTGTGCGCACATCTCCCGGCTGATCTGCTTATATCCCAACGTGCCCAGCTTCCCATCTAAGAGCACAGGCATCACCAGTGCAGCTTCACTGCACGTACAGCACAGAATCTGATCTCGCTGCGCACAGGACAGAGTCTTCCACTTAGTGCTCAAAGCCTGGTTGTTTCAAAGAATTTGAAGATTCTTAAAGAAGCATTGATCCAGAAAACAGATCTTGAACATGTAGCACTGGGTGCTGTTGCCAAACTGTAAATGAGGTAGACAGAAAAGTGTTGTCTTCTTTTTGGGGTTGGTAAAATGAGGAGTGAATTGGTAACTGTCAAGAAGTTTAAAAAATAATGACAGGATAAAAAGGTGAAAAAAAACCCAACAAAGTAATTTCTTTTGGCAATGATCTGGGAAAAGCTCTGGGGATTATCAGAGGATAAATCAAGGAAAGGAATGGTGAGGAAGTAAACAAAGGGATCCTTTCTTTTTGACTGTTGGATAAACTCATACCTTTCTTCATCATGTCCCGATCCAGCGCCACATTCCTTTGGGCAAGATTCACTTCGGCTCGAAAATGAAAGCGTTTTGCTCTTTGTTCCTTTTTCTCAATTGCTTCCTGCAAAATGCAAAACCATGCAGTCAAAACAGGAATCTCAGCAGCATTCCCAATGAGCTGCACTGAAGGACCAGATATTGAAAATAAAATCTACTAGAGGGCAACAATCTGTACTAATAATTCTGAAGAGACCTGTAAGTTTCAGCATGTAGAAATAATTCACTAAAATATTTTCATGCCATGTAATGGTTTTGATGTAGGTCCAGCAAGATAATGGAAATCAAGATGCATGGAAAACAAGGGATCTCAGATGCTGCTCAGACTCCACGAAGGAACAGTAACTTCTTTCCTTCCTAACAAATATACAGAGGTTGTGCTCAAAAAACCCCAAATCTCTTCTAAACCAGGGATTTCTACCATGTGTACCGTGTGGGAAATTAATCTTTTGAGATTATAGACATTTTTTTTCCCATTTTCTAATTAGGTACAGAACTGTAAAGTTGTTAAATCCACACTCAAAGAGACAACACTCACTGGAGTGTCTCTCTAGAGAGATCTTGTTCAGACTGGCAATTCAAGCCACTTTTAAGTGGCTCGAGAGCAACAGCTTATGTGGAGCTTATGCAAGTTTAGAAAGTGGCTGAGAAGATCTTTAATCTGCAGAATTTCTTAGTAAGCATTATAGATTTTTAGTTCTCACTAACCAAAGTTAAATTTGGAATACAAACTGTGATTAAGCAAAAACTGCCACCAATGACATCCTGATAAACACAGGCTTTTTACTGGTTTTTAAAGATTGCCAAAACATCTCTGGCCACATTTCTTTAAAGTTTTTCAGAGTAGCATCATGGAACATAACAGAAGATATCAGCTTTCCCTTGACATGGGGAACTTTAAAATTCTTTGCCAAATTATAAAATGTACAAGCCAGATATTGAAGCCAAAAAGCTGATTTTCAGTCTTCCTTCTGTCAGTTACCTCAGAGGAAACCCTGCAGCTGACTTGTCTCAAAGGCCTTTGTTTGGCAATATCAGAGCACACAGAGGAAATCTCAATAGAAACGTTTTCAGCACACAAATTTTTGTAACTTAAAAACGCCAATTCTCACAGTTCACAAGAGGTATCTGGTGGTGATGAAGGCCACAACCAAAGGAGAATTCCCTACTTGTTAAAAAAAGCCAGCTACCTGAACATGAAGCTAAGCTTTTGTGTCTGCTGGGGAAGAAATATATGAAGTGGTTACCCCTTTCCAGTACCAGTAATTAGAATGTGCTGAAAAAACATGGCACAAATATTACCTTGGAGGTGACATCAATTCCAGTAATGAAACTTCCAGCTTTGTTTTCATATCTCCTACTGGTGTCCTGAAACAAAGCAAAATGGTGATGAAATCTCAATGAACACTGAAAGCAACATACTACACTGAAAAAAAAAACAAACAAAAAAACATCTGGCCACTTCTATGAGAAATACACCCTCTTTTCCTTACTCCAAGCTACATCCCTAGATAGTCAGGCACACAAGCAGCAACTCCCACTGATGTGTCATTGAAGTTTAAAAGCACACAAACTGAACCAAACTTCCTTTACTACAACAATTCTTTCCTTTGGCAAAATTTAGTTGCTGTGTCTGCCACGGTCGAGGTTTTTACCTACCACATCCACAAGCAAACAAGCAACTTTTACCCCAATTCCTATCAATATTTCAAACTTGACTTCTAAATAGCAGCAAGATAAAGCAATAGTGTTTTGAAATAAGCCTACTAATAAAGGGTAAAAATGGAAAACGATGTGGAAAAAAGAAATTACAAGTTTCTTTCCTATTAGGCAGGGCAGCTGAATTCACACGACTGCACTAAACCACACAGACCCTGGACCAATGACCCAATTCTGTCCCTCACATGGTTTGCACATGTAAAAATAGCACCTCTTCATTCTGGCACCCTCAGAACCATCAGCCAGAAAGAGTTTGGGGCTGGAAGTACACATCTTGCTTTCTTTAGGGATAAAGGTGTTCTTCACACTTGTGCTGCCATAATTATTTTGGCTGAAGGACTTGTTTTAGAAAGGCAGCCAGTCTCAGTTTACAAGTACCAAAGTACACATCATCTAACTGCTTTTCTTAGGAACAACGTCAAAGGTTCCCTAAATCTGCCAAATCTTTAGAGTTATTAAAAAAAAAAGAAAAGCAAAATAAACATTATTTTTTATGTTAACAAACCCTACTGCCTAACATCGACTCGTGGAGCAAAGGGAAGTACAATTGGGTGCTGTCTCTCAGGCTGCATATTTGGTAGAAGCTTAAGCATGTTGATGAATGAGCTAATTAAAGATTAATTTCTAAAGTAATTTCCACACAGGTTTTGAGAGCAAGAGACTACTTAGTTGTTTAGAAGAACTCTGACCCATTTTTTTAAAACTAATCCTACTAAACCTTGTATAGGAACAACTAGCAAAAATTAAAAAAGGGGGGGAACAGAAAGGAAACTCTCCAAGTTCACTGATGAGAGCTCACATTCCCAGTGCCTCCAGCTCAGCTCTCCACGGTCACCGCCTGCTCCCTGCTCTACGGATCGCAACAAGCGCTCCTCTTGCACTCTCCCGTTCACAGCCTTCCTCTGCCCTCCAACGCTACACCCCAAATCCTCCTTCCCATCACCTCCTTTATTCTCTTCTCTCCCGAGCCCATCCAGTCGCTTCCTCTTACAATTTGTCCCCAAACTCCCCTCAGACACCTCTAAGTCCCCTCATGGCCCCACTCCCCGTCACCCTCACCCTACCGCTTCCCCTCAG
>VWZY01000499.1:4758-22840 GCA_013399075.1 Chloroceryle aenea
CCAAACAAACGTGGCTGTGGTTCATGGGGTGACCCCGCCGGGATTCAGCAGGCATTTCAGCTCCTCTAAATCCAAGCCCTTGAATAGTAAGCGGATCAATGTAGGGCTCCTGCAGCCAAGAGTTCAGCTGTTTGTCAACATGTGCAACCCCACCGCTTTTGTCGGGTGCGGTACGGGCGGCTCGCGGGCTCCGCATGAAGTCATCCAGGAAACGCTGCGGGGACCAATCCTGGCTCCCATGGTGGGCACAGGAATGAAGTAGTTAAGCTCTGGTCTGGTGTGTTTGGGGTTTTTTTAGCATTCCTAACATAGTAGTTGTAGCAGGTTCAGTTTGGAGGAGCTGGGTGTATGTATTTAGCATCAAAGCTCCCTTAAGAGCGAATTGCGTCCGCCTTCCCTTAGCAGCGCGTCCCTCAGGAGTAGCTTACTCGGTGTGTTCTCTTTACACCTGATGCTGAACTCTGCATCGTTTCTGCACAGGGCAGAAAGAGCCCAGGAGGCTTCTTCATTTTCTTCAGCATCACAACCACGCCGCTGAAATGTTGGAGGCATCGTTACGAAGCCATCCATCAGCAGGCAGTGTCTTGAAATGACTGGACGTAGACACCACGGGGTGGAACAGAAACCCAGGTGCTGTTAACTCAGAAGAGGCAGAGCAGCCTAATGTGCCTCTGAGCCAAGACACGCGAGGCAGAGCTGATGCTGAGTGGTAGCTCAGGCAGCTCAGGGGGAGGTTTCTGATGTGTCCTGCACGGGCAATTCCTCACCGCGTGGCATCTGCCACTCCTCTTAATTCAGTGGGGAAGGAGGAGGAGGAGGAGGTTTAACATGTTGGTATTGATATATCTGACATGGCTCTTAGTTCCAGTGTGGGTGGATGTAAATAAGCAAATATTGAATTATCATTTCTACAAAGCTAAAATTAATCCCAGCTTTTATGTTTTCCAGGACAACTTGTCAGACAATGTAAGCTAATTTGCTAAATTACACAGGAAAAAAAAAAAATGTATTAGGAATATCTAATTTACCCAGAGCTGAATACATTTTGATTCCCTTTCTTGCCTGCTTCAACTTTTTCTGCTTCCAGATAAGCTCTATAGGTAGTCTTACAAGTAAAAGAAATACACAGAGAATTTACTTCAGTAGTAAGTTGCTGGGATTCACTTGATGTTCACAGGGCAGAGCTGTAAAACCCTGTGCCTTCTGCCAAACACTTGCACTATGCACTTCAAAGTACAGACACTGTATGAGGTCTCCACTCGCTTTAAACCTCTGGCTGCTTAAAAAGCTCTTGATTTTATGTTGCTTCAGGGTCCTGCCAGTTCTGAATCTTGCAGTGTTGTGGACTCGTGTAATCACAGTAAAACCAAGGAGACTGTTTATATGCCCAAGGGCTGGCTCATCCGTTTTGTGTCTGAAAGCTTGTGTGGACCTGCAATCCAGAAATGAGACCAAACGCCAGGAAAATGCTGGTCCCTCCAGTAATGCCTCAGGGTGCCAAAGAAAATCCAGTAAGAAATGGCTGTTGTTTGTCAGCCTGCTCTCTGAGGTGACGTCTTCTTGTTGGAGAAACCTGTAACTATCACAGGGACCTGTGGCTCTACGCAAGCTTCAGAGTAATCCCGCTGCATCCCAGAGCCTTAGGTGCCAATTCAGGTGGACAGGAGAAATGTAGCCCCCAGGTGTTGTCCCAGGTCCCTGTGCAGTGAGGGTTGGGACACTGCTCTGTGACAGGCTGGGGGGAGGGAATGCAGAGGGAACAGGGAAACAGTGACATCACCAGGAGTTTAATTGGGGTTCGGTCACGAGATAGACAGCTCTGCTCTCCCTGGATTTGTCAGAAGCTGGATGTGGAGACATTTTAATTTAGCAAGGTCAGATCCTATGAAGAGTTAGCTAATGTGGTTTTGAGGAAAAAAAAACAAACCAAAACAACAAAACCACACTAAATGATGGCTGGGAAAATATCTCCTGGGCAAGAGTAATAATCAGGTCTCTGCTGTCTCTACGAGACCGGGAGAGTCAACTGAACAGGGACAATATTTCATGTAAAGGTATGTCAAATAAGTGGAGATAGATGTAGTCTAAAATTGTCCTTGGGACAACTGTGAACAGTGATAAACGGGTGTGGGTAGAACCAGGCTAACGTGGTTTGTAGGTAGACCTTGAAATGGGCCATTAGATTGAACCAGAGGATCCAGACTGAGCTGTTGGGAGACAAAATGGTGAGAAGTTCCCAGGTTGGGTGCGTTTCCCAGGCAGGCTGGGTGATGGCTGTAGAAACACCTCAAGCAAGAGGCTTCAAAGTGGAGGCAGCTGCCTTTGGAGAGGGCATTTGGCCCCGAGCATCAGCTCTAACAATGGACCTCAGCTGTGGTCAGTGCTCCCCGAGCCATTCTGGCTTGGAGGAGCTGTTTTGGGGAGGATGCTAAAAGTAAATGTGTAATTTGGTTAAATAGGGAAGAATTGGGAGCACAAAGCATTCACCAGCCTGAAGCTCTGTAGGTCTTGAGGAAGGGGATCACGAGGAATTATTTACCGTGGCAAGATGTAATGGATGAGGTGATAGAGACATAGCTGGGCTGGAAAGAGGAACAATTTCCCATTGCATGGTCTTTTTTATAGTAAGCAAAATGACCTCTACAATGAAATTTTACTACTTAAGCACAAAAAAGGAGCTGTGACAAGCTCAGTGGCCACATGAACACAGCACGGGTTTGATCAGGCAACTGGATTCATCTTTATAAAATAATTCTCCATTACCATTCTATGGCAAAAGGAAACTCTAGTAAAACTTGAGGCTATTTTCAGAAGTCAATGAGGTGTTTAATTAGGACTATTAAATTATAAATGGTTAAAACACCTATAAAATGCAGGTGTTCAACAGGACTATTAAATGCAGACCAGAGCTGAGGTGCATCTCAACATCAGCGTCGCCGTTCGACCTTCCCGGCGAGAAATTCAAACAAGAAAACCCAAGAGAACGTGGTAAACTTTCAATAATTCTTGCTCAGGATGGAGAATATTCTATCTGATGCTCTGCGTGAGGCAGCTGGATGTGGAGATTGGCTCACTCAACCCACCATGCCCAATTTTAACTGACATAGCTGAAAATGGTTAAGCTCCTTAAATGCAAAAGCGCTTGCAGGGAAGCTCTCCCCAGCTCTTTGCCTCTCGGAGGGGTGGCAGCACGGCTGCCAGTCACTTGATGGAATTACCACAAAGCACTTGTAAAATCGCTCTGGAGCATTGGGAGAATTCACAGCAGCACAAATCCACCAGGTTTGCTCAACTTTCTCCGTGCAAAACTCCCCTTCCCACCCAGGCAAGAAATGAACCATGTTGGTGGGCTCTGGGCGTCTCTCCCTCCAGGGAGGTTTGGTTTTTTATAGTGCTTCTGAGGTTTTATGTTACCTTCCCATCTTAGTGCACCTACTCCAACCTTGGTGCCTCAAG
Source organism: Chloroceryle aenea (assembly GCA_013399075.1). Taxonomy (NCBI): domain Eukaryota; kingdom Metazoa; phylum Chordata; class Aves; order Coraciiformes; family Cerylidae; genus Chloroceryle; species Chloroceryle aenea. The sequence continues at coordinate 8,215 of VWZY01000499.1, forward strand.
CTAAAACCAAGAGAGGCATCTGCTGCAGGGTTTTCTCTTGGAGTGACTCCTGAAATACCTGTAATTAGCCCCAGCCTGGCTGGCTGAAGGTGTAGGAAGCTGATTACTGAGCTGCCAGTATCTCCACCCCAAGCTGGTGGGAGTCAACACTGCTCCCTCCCCTGCCCAGATCCTTGGGTAAAAACCAGTGCTTCCCAGAGCTGGGAGAGAGCAGGATTGTCTTGGTATTGCCAGATGGTCGACCTATCCCTTGCCTTCTGTCTCACCGTTGTACTCGAGTGGTGGTGGGGAGAAAAAGGTAAGAGATTGGTTTTCTTCTTCTTGGAAGGGCTGAGGTTGCTGCGCCTGCTTGAGGGATCTCCTGTGGCTATTTATCTTTTAGATTTGCACCTTAAAAGAAGGAATATTCAGGCATGTCATGGGGTGGGGGAATGTGTAACTTAGCCCCCAGAACTATCCTGCAGACTCTGGAGAGAGAGGGCTGCTTTCCTCACTGCCTGTGAGGGTCCCAGGTGGGTCTGGTGTGCTCCTGAGACCATCCTGGGGCTCCCTGGAAAGCAGGGTTTCTCCCCAGGCTGTGGGGAGGTGGGAATGGGAAAGGCTGTTGAGCAGAAGGTGAATTTTGGAGCAAGCAGGTTACAGTGACATTGTGCATGCAAAGCTGCTGTGATTCCTTGTGGTCGATGCTGTGACTGTGCCCTAAAGGTCCAGAGACAGACCCTGGAGCTGGTGTGGTTTTCTTTGAGTAGATGTCAGTAGGATGGACCTGGCCTGGCCTCGGTTGTGTTGCTGCTTCCAGATTTAAGGGCTGTGTTCAATCAGATTTTCCCACGAGGGCATGGACAGTACTTTGTAAAGTTGTTCACGTGGTAAGTGTGTCCCTGAAGAACACAAGATAATATTTGCTTTGGGGTTAGACATTTGTTAAGCTCCAGATGTGAGAAGAAGCAGTTTCCTCTGATTGCAAACTGTTAAGAAAAAAATATATATTAAAAGAGAGATGCCCCAGAAGGTGTTCTGTTAGCATGTGCTGATGCTGGGAATGCTGCTCTGACCCGTGCTCTCCACCTGCTGTGGCCTCCCAGAGTTGGTGCTGTCAGGGTCTCCTGGGCACAGAGGGGACCAAGGAAGGTCCCTCCCCGATGGAGCAAGGCTCACCAGGGCTGAGCTGTGACCTGACCTGGAAGGGACCAGGGTTTTACCAAGGGAAGGGGCAGAAAGCTCTTGCCTCTTTGTCCAGAAACTACGTAGCAGTTTGGTACTGTTTTGGATGCTGTGACACCTGTCTGGTGCTGCTGTAGATCCGTGGTTCTGCTGTTCCCAAGCCATGGGTGAAGTCAGATGTCTTCTGGTACTTTTCCAGAAGGCAGTGTCACAGATGGGTGCAACAGGTTTGAACTGTCATCTAGAACCTGACCAAGCTTTTAATGTGGGCAGGGGTGGGCTGAGAAAGCTCATGGTGGGGAAGAAAAGTGCCTGCACCCATGCATGGGTGGGTTTTGGCAGTGCCAGACCCTCCTACCAAGGGACTTGGTGGTGGCTGCAGCATCGTGGTGTCCTTCACATCCTCATTACACCATCAGGCAGCCTTCTGCTCCCAGCCACAGTCACCCTGGGTTACAGACCTAGAGTGCCAACACTTTTTCTCATCTTGTATCTCACTTTCTCATCTGGTATCTCACTTTGTCACCTGCTGTTTGTTATCTCAGTGCTGATGAGTAGCTCCCAAGACCCAGAGCTTGGCTAGTATCTCCAGCACCAATGCCTGGTGTAATGAAGGCTATCAGCTCTGCCCACAAACCCCAACAGGGAAAACAAGCTGGAAAGTTGAAACAGGTGATTTTTTCTGTGTTTATTTCCTGCATTTTGCAGTTTCAGGGGGGGAAAAAAGAAAATCCATTTTTAATTTCCTGTGCTAAAGATGCATTGGGCAGCTCCATGCTTCCCAGAGGAGTCACGGGGGTGGAAGAGTCACAGGGGTCACCTGTGGCCAGTTTAATTGCAGATAAATGAGCCCTGTTTGCAAGCAGCTTCACAGTAAAGTTAGAAGGAGATGTGACATGGTCCAGCACTGCTAAGCTTGATATTAATTTTTAAGAATCTTTGGATACCCTTTGGAGGGATCCCCTCCATGAGGTGCTAGTCCCTGCCCTTCAGAACTCCAGCTTTCCTGCTGGATAAATTGCACAGTAGGAAATATCTGTTTCCAGGGGCTCACAAACAACTTCTACTTGTTTGAAAGCAAGTGGCAAGGACTCTGTGTCTCCAGTCCAGAGGCACAGTTGGTGCAACTGCTCGGGACGGGCTGGAGTTTGATTCTGGAAAACAGGAATTGTTCCTACGCTGATAGGAGCTTCTCAAAACACTCCTTAGTAAATTGATTTGTAAGGAAATGAAACCCAGCTTCTGTTTTTTTTAAGAAGAAAACCTGCTTTGTAGGCTTTTCTGAACTAGCTTTGTTTAAGGAACAAAAGCATCTCTTTATGATGCTGGAATACACCAAAAAAAATATTGCAGTTTCTTACACCTGACAACTCTGCTTGCTCTGAGACTGATCAAAACTGAGGCAAGTCCTTTTGGAGTGACTTTTTCCCTTTCCCCAAGTCCTACCAGACATTCATCCCTGTTAGCGAGCCCTAACTCTGTGTTAATTGTGTGCATCTTGCTGCTTCTTGATAAGCGTGAAACAAATGAAGGCACGTTAACATCTCCTGCAGGCCTGCCTCAGATTGCCTCTTGGCAGATCTCCTCGCATCAATTTCTGCAGCACCGGAGGGAGCTGAGCTTGATCTTTCTTTTGCCATCCTGGGCATAGTCCCAGAAACATTAGGTTTGGAAATCTTTCAGCAGAAAGGGCTGGTGATTATGCTCTAGCTGCCTGCCAACACATCCCTCAGCAGGAAGCGGCAGGAATGACGGCCACACCTCAGCACATGGCCTGATGAGCTGAATTCAGTCCCTTTGGAAACAGGTTTGTCATGGGCAAACCCAACAGCTCTCGTGTTTCCTTTTAGACCCTTCTTAATCTGTTTTCTTGCTCTTGGTAGGTCAGTTCTGAATAAGCAACTCCTGTGTTGATGGTTGAGTACCAGTCAGGCACTGCTGGTGTGGGAGGAGCTTGAGGATGGACAATGGATGGCCTTTGCTGGTCCCCCAGCTGCCCCCTCTCAGCTGGTACGATGCCATGTGGCCCATCTTGTGCCATGTAAGATATTGCAGATTTTCATATTTAAGCCAGGAAATAAATGTCTCTTATGAAATAAACTCTTGAATGCAAGCTCAGGGCAGGTGGAGATTAACAGGGCATCACAACTGGCAAAAGACTGAAAGGCAACCAAGGGTGTCCTTGATTCCCATCATTTGGTGGTACCTGCTGCTGACAGGAGTAGGTCGCAGTGGACGTGCCTCTGTCACCAGCTGCAGGACTTCTCTTTTTTGTTTTCACATCCTTCTCTGGGATGGAGCTGCAGCTGCAAAGGTCGCCAGACGTCAGCTGCTGCAAGCCACTGTTGTTATCCTTGGAAGAAAATTGCATCACTTAAGCTAATTACCATTTGGCATTTCTCCTCTGAAAAATTACATACCTGGGCTCTCGAGGAACACAGAGTGCACAGCTCTGAAAGCAAAGTCATTCCTCAGGCTTTTTGAGCGATGAGATTTAGTTAACCTACTTCTGAAAGCACAATTAAGCGTAGCTGACAAATGGCTGTACAGGAATGACCTTTCCTCAGGAAAAAACTGGGGTCCTTGTGCATTTGGTGGATCCCTAAGAAGGTTTGCACAGCAGTCAGAGCTCAAAGAGTTACCAAAGTTATTCCCCGTGAGGGTTTGCTCCTCATCACTTCTGGTTTCATCTTAGCTGCAGAAGGGTTAGCACGTGAGCTGCTGGCCAAAGCACTCTTGGAAAGCAGTGGGGTTATAATCTTTAGGAAGCTGTCTGAAGATGTGGGGAAGTAGAGGTGTTTGGGGGCAGTGCTTGGGCTGTAGGTAACTGTCAGAGAGGGTGACTGACAAAGCAGCTTCTGGGGGTTGTGGGTTTTTTTTTGTTGTCCCTCTTAAATGAGGAAAACAAACAAACGAAACATAAGAATGACATGGAGGGGCTGGAGCGTGGCCAGAGAAGGGCAACAGAACTGGGGAAGGGGCTGGAGCACAAGGGGGGTGAGGAGCAGCTGAGGGCCCTGGGCTTGTGGAGCCTGGAGAGAAGGAGGCTCAGGGGAGCCCTTCTGGCTCTGCCAGCTCCTGACAGGAGGCTGGAGCCAGGGGGGTCGGGCTCTGCTCCCAAGGGACAAGGGACAGGACAAGAGGGACCAGCCTCAAGTTGCCCTGGGGCAGGTTTAGGTTGGAGCTGAGGAACAATTTGTTCAAGCCCTGGAGGGTTGTCCAGGGGTGTCCCAGGCTGCCCAGGGCAGGAGGGGAGTCCCCGTGACCCCTGGAGGGGTTTCCAAGCCCCCCATGGAGCTGTGGTGCTGAGGGCCAGAGGTCAGTGGTGCCCTGGCAGTGCTGGGTCAGTTGCTGGACTCCATCTGAAAGGTCTCCTCCAACCTGAGTGATTCTGTGGTTCAGAGATGGGTGAGTGGATCATTCTCATTCCCTGTGTTCCCAGCCGTTCCTATCTTACTTTGGATAAACTCTTGCAGAAGCCTGGATGTTATCAGCAGGGTGCAGCCTAGCAAAGGTCTAGTCTTGTCTCTGAATACAAAATTCTTCATCTATCTCTCTCTTTCCTGTGACACTTCCTATGAGAACACCCCTCAGAAACAGAAATCAACCTTTAACCGGTGCTGGTGAACAAGTTTGGAACAGTTGCCATCCAAATGTGACTTCAGCTCTTATTTCTCAGGCCAGTAGGCTGTCTGATTCTCTAGTGTGAATCCCAAAGGCTTCAATGTAGCTTTGTGCTATCAGAAAAACTCCCAAAAGAGCAAAACCTGAAGAGGGACAATCGGCTAAAACTGCACTGTACAGATTTTGCAGAGATGTTTGCCTTGGATCTGCTGGTGGGGTCCTCAAGTCCACTGGACTTCAGTGCTCTTTATGGCCTCTCTTGGGTCTGACTGAACACTGGTATCATCTGCAAATCTTGCTCCCTTGCTGCTCCTCTGGTTTTCTCTATCAGTAATAAAAGAAATACTGTGGCGCCCTGCAAAGCTCTTCTCAAGCTGTGAAAGTTTTGCTCATTTTCTTCCTAAATGCTGCACGTATAAATCCCAGGATTCAAGCAGGGCTTCATTTACATGCGATGTGCAGCTCTGCTGCCCCTCAAATACTGCCAGCTTGTCCCTGATGCAGAATTTTATTTACATTTATTAAAACACGGTTGAAGAATATTTATGTAAGTTTATTTTTAAAGCCCAATATAAACCAGCTGCTTCCAGAAATACCCAAATACTTCAGACGAGTTTCCTGTTGATGCTTTAAACGGCTTCAATTAACCTGCTTTTAAAGTATTTAAAGTGTTTTACATGCTTGTTACTGAATAAATGAGCAATCCTTTAAGGAAGATTTGATTTTTTATTACTATTAGTTTTTTAAGACCATGTCTGCAGCTTGTGCACCTCTTCAGCATCACCCAGTTGCAGCATGAGAGTCATTTTCAGGTGATTCTGCATTTGCGCTCCGGGGTAAATAGTCTTGATTCTGGCAAAAGGTAACTGGATTTGAGGTGTATCTTAAAGAATTTCTTTTCCTTGAGCAAAAGCTCATAACACAAAGGTAATTTGGCACCAGCAGCGCTCCTAGGTGGGCAACTTTTGATTTATATGGAAATAAAAGTGGCAGTGAGATACTGTTCCCTACCTCGGGAAGCATCTCCCCTGCGGTTCTCTTGTCATTCCCGCTCCCTCGACTGAGATGCTCCAAACCCTTTATGTTGCTGATCCTGTGGTGTCTGCATCTGGGCTGAGCTTAAATGCTTCAGTCTCTAGAACTGACACGGGGTTTTGCTTTGGGTGGAAAACAAGAGCTGTCATTGCTGTCCAAGCCATACATTACCCATCTGCATTTCCCGGCCGTGAGCGGGATGTGCACGGTATGTGGAATGTCACCATCTTTTTCCTGTGTGAGAAAAACAATCCTCAAGTCTTAAATGAGCCACAAAAACCCAAAAGCTTGTTCTCTCTTCTTACTGAAAGTAAAGTTCTCATGAACAACAACATCAATTTCTCTCTTAACCTTCCCAGGAAGAGGCTGAGGTGAATGCTGAGGATGCTTCAAATTCCTTTCTTAGTTTATTTTAAATATATCGAAAGATCTTTGCATCACCAGAACAACCTGTGTATTTTCTGGTCTTATGATTTCAGATTTACTATGAAAATTGCCATAAATCACACAGCAGCTGGATGATCCTCTCTTTCTGAGGTGTATACTAACACGGGGCCAGTCTGGCATGTCCTACTTGTTTTCCTGCCTCCAAGAAGAGGTAGATGGTGCTTTGTATAGCAAGGCTTGTCTCTCAGATGTGGAAGTCTTACTGGTTTTGTAGACTGAGTGGGATTGTGCCCTTGAAGTTCTGGAGACTTTTTTATCTTTCCCAAATGTAATCATAGAATGGCTTGAGTTGGAAGGGACCTTAAAGCTCATCCAGTTCCAACCCCCCTGCCATGGGCAGGGACACCACCCACTAGAGCAGGCTGCTCAGAGCCCCATCCAGCCTGGCCTTAAATGCTTCCAGGGATGGAGCATCCACAGGTTCTCTGGGCAAACCATATTTGCAGCTCAGAACTGAGCACAACAAAAGATCCTCGAGCGTATAACTTCCTGTTCTTCCCAGAACCTAGAGAGTGCAGTGTTAGATTTTTTCTGCTCCAGAAGCAGAAGCTGGCTGGAAGTGCTGGTGGTTTTTAGGCTTAGCCAAGGGGTGTGCGTGTGCAAGTCCCTCTCTTTTTTTTGTTTTTGTTTTGTTTGAGTTTTATTTTATTTTCAGAATTATTTTTGGTATGTGATTCAGCAACCTGGTAGATTTGTGTCCAGCTCCTCGTCCTGATGCTCTCCCCAGACTGGGATCTGCTTGTGCATAATAATAAAGGGTCAAACTGGGTAAAACTCAACCAGAATCTTCAAACTGGAATGTATGTCCCAGGCAAAACAATTGATCTCGAGTTACCCATTTAAAAGTACCGCTGCTAATTGCAACCGCTTCTGGAGGAGTTAAATGTGGCATCACAGGAAGCACGTGGCCACAAAATGCAACTAATTCGAAAGCAATCATGACTTTGGGCAAACTTCTCTTTTCCTGATGTCTGAAAGGAAGGGAACATCATCTCTTCCTTAGCACAAAGAGCACCAGCAAATTAACGTCAGCGAAGCGGAGAATTTAATGGCTGTTCTGCAAATTAAAAGCCACTTTCTCCTTTAGGTTTATGATTTGAAGTAACGTTCCCGACTGAAGTGTTGTAATTAAAAGTAAAACAGAGGCCCGAGGATGATAGATGTGACCCGTGGTGCTCGCACGCTGAGAAGTCTGTGTAATTTTCTTCCCTAGCAGAAGGTAGATGGGAGATTCATCACCAGGACAGCAAACAGAGCCAAGCAGGGGTTGGGGAAGCAATTACATGCAGACCTGTCACTAGGAGAAGCCTATGAATATTCTTGCACCATTTTTTTTTTTCTTCCTTAATTTAAAATATTGGCTTAATTGTCTGTTGGGGGAGCTTTGTGTTCCCTTCAGAAGCAAAGCAATGAGTTCAGTGATGGATGTGCCCCACTGGACCGGGAGGTGGTGTTCTCTGCGTGAAGATGAAGTGGCCCAGGACACAGCATCCCACTGGTGCCTGTCACAACCCCAGAAATAACAGCATTAAGTCATTTACCAGCTTATATTTATAATTGAGTAGGACTTAGCCAGTGATCTCTGGCAGTGTAAATGGCACTGTACAAAGGGAGCTCAAACCAGTGGGTGAGATTAATGGCCATATAATGGGAGGAGAAGCCTGAAAATGCTTTCTTTGTACAGAAATTAAGAGGCATTAATTTGGAGGTAAAAAGCATAAACGTTGGAAGACATTGGCTTGCTAGGAGTGATAACATGTATAATAACAGCACTTTTCAAGTTTATTACTGTTTTCAGTATCACAGATGGCTGCAAATTGTAGGGCTCTCTTCTATTGTGTCTTCCCCCTCTGCCAAATTAACAAAAGAATGTGAAATCTTGGCCAGCCTTAATACCGTGCATATGTTAACGGTGGAAATTGCTTCATTGTGCTGCTAAATTGATGGAAGCAAGACAAGATGTGGGGAAACGTGTGTGTGTGTGTGTTGTAGTTGGTACTGGGTATTATTTTGGGATTCAGACTTATGTTCTGCACATAGCAAGGCTCTCTGGAAGATGAATACATTTGCATTTCATGTTTGCCAGCACATTTCTGTTTTGAGTGCTTTCATGTTTCAGTTGCTACTGGGTGTATTTCAGGGCACAAACTTATGTTCAGTATAAACTGGAGCTCTCTAGAAGGTGAATAACTTTGTCGTTGGTGGTAGGCTTCTGGTTTGAGTGATCTCAGCCCAACTGGCCACACATAGACACGTTTCTGATCCACGTGTCACTTTGAATTCAGGAGAGGTGATTGCCCTGGTCTCAGCCTGGCTTCTGGTGACTGGAGAGGTGGACTGTGAACACAAGTCCTGGAGATAAAGCAGAGCTCAGCAAGCAGGAGGTTTGGGCTGGCTGAGCCCTATGTCACCAGTGGTGGGTTTTGAAAGGTGTGCAGTTAGATGAAGAGTATCATCCTAGCAAATGGATTTTAATGCTACAGGGGGGACTTTGTCCTCCTAGCTCAGCTCAAAGGCAGTATCTGAGGGGTGGGGGAGTGCTGCTCAGGTCATGTTTTGGAGATTCTGGTGTGATCTTTGCTCTCCTGGATGCTCAGTTAATGATCTTGGGGTCTGAGCACACAGTCACGACTGAAATCTATAAGTATGTTGAAGTATTCTCCAGTTTTCCTTCTCCACTCCAGACTGTGGACCCAAAATGAAGGAAAAGCTTTGCTCTTGGTCTTTCTGTGCCTCTGATTCACTCTGTGAAATGGAAATTGCTTCCATTTCTTCCCCAGGCTAGATAATGAAATGCCCTGATGATATTGTGATGAGCACAGAGCAAAGACTAGAAAGAAAAGTAATGATTCAGACTGAGGGTTGAAATGTATGTACAAAGATGTTGTTCCTCACCAGACAAAGAGGAGAAAGCAAGCTGAATATTACTTGCAGAATAAAATGGCTTTTCTTGGAATAGTTTTATCTTTGATGGACTCCATCCTATGGAATAGGGTGGAGGTGGGGGAGAATTAGGCTGTATAGTTAGAAAAAGTATGAGGAACGCAGGAGGGGGGCTGAGTGTTTGGGTCAGGCTATGTCAATCCTGGCATTTAATCTGGCATCTAATTCTGGCAACTTAAATGCTGACACTTAATGTGAAATCATTGTTTTTTTTCATGCTACACTTGTAAGATCTAAGATATTTTTGCTTATCCCATCTTTCCAGGCCATGGCATTTTTTTCCATATATCATGAGAGTGATATCTCTGCTAGTCCTACTATACTCTGGACTTTGCTGGCAGAGGTCATTGGGCTAAGAAAGCATTGCACCTCGTGGGCTTTGGTGGTCAGCATCACTTTCTATCCTTGCTCTTTCAGCTGTATGCTCTTCATTTCCCTATCAATTTTCCAAGAAGATGAGGAATTCTTATATACAGAAAGAATCTCTGTAGGCACTGACATATGGCGTGGAAGTCTTCCCTTGTAAAACCAGTAGTAAACTGGACATTGGTATGTTCTTAGGAGCTGCTGACCCTCCTCTGCTACTGGTATATATTTCCTGTTCTTCTCTAGCTGTGGTTTAAGGAGAGCAGACCCATGCAAGAGTATAACCACGCTGCTCTGCACTGGTTTAATAGCACTTCTGCACAGCTTGAGATGCTCTTACCAAAAGTCTTGATTTACGTGTTTAGCTCTTCCTTTTTTTGCTCATTTTCAGCCCAGTGGGAATAATTGTGTTGTCTTTATCCACAATTTCTTGGAGAGTCAGCAACTGGGCTTTCTTGGAGCTGGTCCTCTTGATTGTTCAACAAAACATAGCTCTCCTGTTATTTATTTTGCTTTTGAGCCATTCACTAGAACGTTGTGCAGCAGAGAGACACAGGTAGGGATGAGAAGGTGCCAGGATTTCCTCGTTGTGTTGATCTGCTGATTGTGGTTTTGTGTCTGTGCTCACACGTGTACGTACAGGGGCGTTGAACAAGTCTGAACAAATGCTCTGGTCTTGGATGAATTCCCCCTTGGAACCCTACCTGGAACTGGAATGTGATGATCTCCTGAAGATCCCGAGATGTTTTCCTTCAGAGCTTCTTTGAGCTGTGCTCATATGGCTTTGCCAAATAAGAACCAACACACTTACCAAAAATAGGTTTCAGTAGCAAAATATTTGCAGGGAGATATACAAGATTTTCTTGAAAGTTAACAAATGAGCTAAAAATTAAAGCTGTTCTGTTTAAATAACAAAGACTCCAACACATACTTTGTGTAGGGATGGTGCAAAAGTCACTGATGGTGTGTTCATTTCAGCCTGCTTGGAAAATATTTTCTCTATATAATTCATTGTTTATTTCCTCTTGTGAGAGGGGAAAACGTGTAACCAGAAGCCCTCTTTGACCTTCTCACACCGGAGCAGCCGTCCAGCTAAGTCTGCTAATGGAGCTGACTTTAAACCAGTAATGTTGCTGTTTGGGGCACATTTGGATATGAATTATAGCCATGAAGAAATTTCTTTCTGATTCAGCTCTTCCACCTGCAGAGCTGCCCTGTGCAATCGCTGAGCCCGCAGCCCAGCAGGCTTCCAGGGCTCCCGTGATCCATCACCAGGCACCGGCGCTGCCGAGGCCTCGGTGCGAGCGGCGCGCGGAGCCCCGAGAAAAACCCACCGTGAGTTGTGATCTAATTTATGCTAGTAAGCAGATTTAAATTATGTAAATGACTGTCTGCACTGAATCTGCCATCTGGAAAAAGTTATGCATACAAAAAAATCTGTCGGAGCAAGGCCGGGGACAAAGTATCATTGAAAAGGGAGAAGGGTGATGGAATAAAACTAACATACCCTAGGAAGATTTATTCACCTGCTACAGTCCAGTGGTAAAGCTATTGTTCTGTAATAGCCAGTTTAATTTAGTAGGACTGAAACAATTGTTTAAAGTTCCTTTGAAGACTTCCTTGCTGTCAGATGGAAGGCAGGTTAGGATGTAAAGAAGGAGCAGGAGGGGAAGCTGGTACAGACAGAGCTTCAGGGGTGCAGGGGACAGCCTGAAGTATAAGGGTAGGTGCAGAGAGTGGAGAGCTGGCTTGAGAATTGTGGGGTAGGCTCTGAAGCCATTCTATAAGTAACATTTGTTGCAGGAAACAAGAATTAGAGGATTAAAAGCATTTTCTGCCTCTCCGCCACGTGGCCATCCCAGTGTCACTTAGGTCAGAGCAGACTTGTCCAGCTGCTTCTCTCCCAAAGCTCCCATGAGCTGGAGGAGCACCCATCTTGGAGCTGCATCACCTAATGGTGAAAGTTTCCTGAGCAAAACCCCCCTTTATGTGCAGGTGTTGCCTCCCATTCTGCTCCCACGAGGTGCCTTGGTGAGACCACAGAGCGTGTTACAGAAATCAGTGCTGGCAGGGGGGTAAGGACTCGTGGGACTACCTATAGAGGCAGACTTTTTGTTCTTCACATGCTCAGCAAACTCACTTAGGTGTTTCAGCTCAGCTGCTTTTGCCTGCTGTCATCTGAAGCAAGCAGCAGGCTCTAGGTGACGCATCATTCATTACAGGAGCAGCGCCGTACGAGTATCAGTAATATCCTACAAAACACAGCAGTAATTACAGCAAGCTTTGTCAAATTTTATTATCTGCTACCACAAAGCGTTGCACTCTTCCAGGAACTTCTAGAGGAACCTCACTGACTGCACGCCTATTAACTCGGTAGGCACGGCATTTAATTTAAAAAAATAACAGTTGGAGGCTGTCGCTGATGAGCCCGCGAAAAGGACGGCGGCTTCTGCTGCAATGCAGAAGGGAAACAAATGGTTCCCATTTCAACTTGGCACGCTGCAACCCTCCAGAGCTGCCTTACCGTGATAAACTCTTGTCGTTGGGTTGTATTCCCCCAAGCCCTTCCTGCAGCCTAGTTAGGAAGCCTAACGCGAGCTCCTGTATTTCTAATTATTTTCAGGATGAAGGGATGGAGACTTCACTGTGCTATTTTTATTTGATTTTTATTCCTTCTTGCTGTTCTCAGAACTTGGCAAAGCAGTTCTCTTTCCATTACTGCTTATTAAACCACTCTTTAATGAAAGGGATTGGTGACGAGGGACCATCAGCTGCTACCTCGGGCTGAGAAATCTGAATTAATAGCTGTGGAGAGCGGCCGGCTGGCCGGCCGGTGGAGGGGCAGCATCTCTTCCTGAGATGACATTGCTGGTTCAGTTGAAGATTATAGAGCTCTGAAGAGGAGAGCCTCTGAAGCTCGGTGGGCTGGTAGTTTATGTGGTTTGTTTCTTTTTTTAGGCTTTTTCACAGCATCCCCTGCCTTCTTCGAGGATTAGGTCGTGTGTTCTGAGCTAATGGACCAGCAAAGTTGGTCTGTCTTTTTCAACGAGCGCTGCGTGTGGAGAGCTTTGAAGAGAGCCTTGGTAGTGCCTGTTGTGGCAGGGATAATGAGTGAGGAAACACATCACCCCCGTGCTGAGAGTGGCTCCCACCTTCTCAGAGAGCCTGGCAGAGCGTGGCTGGTCAGGGGGAGTCGTGCGGGAAAGGACGAAAGGGATAAATTGGTGCTTGCGGGGGAGTCCGAAGGCTGCGTGGTAGTTCAAGCTTAGTCTCCCTGGTTCAGCATCTTTGATCCTTTAAAAAGCCCAGCAGCAGTGCACTCCACTGCTAATTAGCTGCCACATTCTTACAGGGCAATATTTCCTACTGGATCCTGTCTTTGGGCTGCTCTTCCAAACCAGGGCTGTTGGTGCAGCATGCTTTCTGCTCACCGTTCCCCCCACTGTTATTGGGGGGTTTGCTATTTTGTTGGGGGTGTTTTATTTAAAAAAATTAAAAGCCATCCAAGTTTCTTCATGGAGAAAACTCTGCAGTCCTTGCAGACAGACTCTGACTGTGCTCGATGCCATGAGGAAACTTCACCTGGGAGGGACTGAGGCAGCACGTCCCCTTTGCAGGGTTCATGAGCTCCTCTCACCATGCTCTTCCTTCACAGAATCCCAGCACGGTGGGGCTGGAANGCTTCAGCCCCTCAGCATCTTCAGAGCCCTTTCTGCACTGTCCTCTCGCAGGGCATCAGGTCGGGTTTTCCCGGACAGCCCTTCTATCTCAGATGCCAGGAAGAGGTGAATGTGAGTAGAAAAGGAGGCCAAAATAATAACAGCTGTAAGGAAAATTGGTGACCAGAAGCATTTACCTCTGGATGTGGTGGGTTTGTTCTTTCTTGAAGTTCTCCCATTAAGGTCTGGGGGTCTGATTTCTACCAGAGATGTCTTTGGTCAGCCAGGAGTTATGTTCATCAGTGTTGGAAAGGATAGGAGACATTCTATGTGCTGTGTCAAATAGCAAATGAGACTAAGCAATCTAAACTGCTTTAGGACCTTAAAAATCCCTTATATGAAACTCTTACTAATGGGTGGTTGGTGCTTTGGTGTAAGCAAGAGCAGCCTGTTCTTCTAACTGCGTCTGTCTGTAGGTTCTAGCCAGGTGATGGTCTCAAATGCTCTTTGAATAGATTTTTTTTTCAAGCTTTTTAATATTTAAATAGAAGGATCTGATGAGAGAAGAGTAGAAAAGCTTGTTCTACTCCTGAGAAGAATCAGGCTGAGAGCAAAGCTCCTCCACCTGCACTGTAGACAGGGCTGTCGCTCCACGGCGTCTCGCGAAGCCCACGCTACTGATGTTTGGGTTTTGAAACTGCCACCACCTAAATGGGTGATGGCAAGGCAAGTAGAGTCTTGAACATAGGTCCAGTGGGTATTGATTGAACGTATTGTGCTGCTTCTCTGTCTGGTGAAATTAGAAAACATAAGTTTTAAATAGAAATCCATTTACTTCCTCAATAGCTTTTACTGCCCCTGTGCTAATAATAATCACTAGATAATTAAGTTCTCTGGGCTTCTAATGATGTGCTTCCTTCTGCTGGTAGCTCCTTCCCAGTGGTCAGTTCTCCTGCAGAAGCCCAAGTATTTCCTGGTATCAGGTAGTGTTGTAACAGGCAATAGTTCATGTTTTCCCACAGTGGTCTACAACTACCTGGGGGGAGGTTGTAGTGAGGTGGGTGTTGGTCTCTCCTCCCAGTTAGCTGGACAGGAGGAAATGGGCTTAAGTTGCTCCAGAGGAGGTTTAGGTTGGATATTAGGAAGGGGTGGAGTCACCATCCCTGGAGGGGTTCAGAAACCATCCAGATGTGGCACTGCAGGACATGGTTTATTGGTCATGATAATGTTTAGTAGATGGTTGGACTTGATGATCTGAAGGTTGCTTCCAACTGTAGTGATTGCATGATTCTATGAGGGGCAACGACCACCTCTCTGGGCAGCCTGGGCCAGGCTCTCCCCAACCTCAGTGTTAAAACGCCTTCCTTCTCTCCAGTCTAAATCTCCCT